>OX579653.1:5915887-6181538 GCA_951230895.1 Carpatolechia fugitivella | reverse complement strand
ACCTGATCAGCCGTTTGAAGATCATCAGCTCTATAATAGTTGATGAGGGGATCTGACTTACTTCCATATGTCCTATCGATTCGAAATTTGGTACCGTATTCCTTCAATAATATTGAAAGTATATGGAAAGGTAACCATGACCTGATCAGCCGTTTGAAGATCATCAGCTCTTCAAAAGTCAAAAGTCAAAAGTCATAAATTTTTTATTCGAATTTAAGATTTTTTACAAATCATTTTTCGACCGTCAAAGCTATTTTTCGACGTCTTTAATAGTTGATGAGGGGATCTGACTACTTTCCATATGTCCTTTTCGATTCAAAGTAAAAATACTCTCCAATTTTCTTTTAGATATAACTGTATTCATATATCATAATTTATTTGTTATAAAGTTTAAAAATTATAAAATAAAAATAAATTAAAAATTTAAAAACCCCCGAAGCAAAAAAGCAAAACATTAAAAAGTAAAAAATAATACCTATTGTTGAGCCATCAAATTCGATAAAGTAACACCTATATATTTTAATTTTATTAGAAAAAATTGATGGGATGGGCACGATTTGGTTTGCTCGTTGAAATGACGCTATAATGTCACGTCGGTTACCGCTAAGTTTAAAAAAAAAATATCGTATGAAAACAAGTTGGTTGGATATGCTAACAAATTAATAGATAGTCCAATCAAATGAAGCGTCTGACTTAAGCTTAAGCGGTACACCGACGTGACATTATAGCGTCATTTCAACAAGCAAACCAAATCGTGCCATCCATCAATTTCTCTAATAAAATTAAAATATATAGGTGTTACTTTATCGAATTTGATGGCTCAACAATAGGTATTATTTTTTACTTTTTAATGTTTTGCTTTTTTGCTTCGGGGGTTTTTAAATTTTTAATTTATTTTTATTATATAGAGAGAAGAAGACGAAGAAAAATTCTTGCATTTCACTGTTGTTATCAGGTCTACGGTGCCACTCAGCTCCTGGAGTACTGCCAAGGTTTCCTCCTCCAGAACATGGTGGCTCTGCTCACGTACGACGACTCTGTAAAACGGTTACTATTTGGAAAACGGCTCCCTGGCCATAACGTGCTCGGCGCTCTCCTGACAACCCTACAAAAACGTATTGAAGCGAGAAAAAATCAAGCAAAACCGAGGTAGCAGCACACATTGGTAAAATTAACGTCTCATTAATTAAAAAATGTCTATAAATATCATATCAAACATACCTACTAATAATGCTATTATTTATATAAATTAAAAACAATGAAAAAAACACGTTATTCGGATTGCTTGTGTTTCTGAACTAATTAATTTATTGTAGATTTTCTTAAAAAAAAAAACGAAATTTTAAATAACTTTAATTTGTTTTATTAACTGACTACAATAGAGTATGATAAATTACTTACGTCTGTAAAAATTTTGAGGAGAATGTAAGCTATAGTTACGTATTATTATAGATATTGTATGAGTGCATAATTATTAATAATTATTTTACTTTTACTTTAATCTCATAACATTACTAAAAAAATAACAATGATAAGTATTTTAATTTACTTGTAATGATGTAATTGTTGTTGTAATGATAAATAAATAAAGCTTCATGTTGTAACATTTAAAACGTTTCTCTTTTCAATAAAATGTGACATTTATTTCCATTGGAAACATCTAACGTATTGAATGTAACAGAAAAAATAGCCCAGTATCCATAAAAGGAAAAATGAGTACAAAAGACGTGAAATGTATAGTTTTATATCAATAACAACATAATAATCAACTAACGGAACTGTGCAATGCGCAGACGCAGATATCCCCTCCATTGCATCCTCTGTTCTTTTTACGTGACGCATATACTTACTAGGCTATATATATTTTCTTCCTATTCTTTATCACAGAAGATAGGTGGATTTACGGCTGTTCCCACTACTCGACAGATAGCTAATAGTTATAGTCGCAGATATTTAAATTTTTAATTAAACTACACTAGCTAGCTAATTTTTAGTTTTTTGTGTAATAATTTGTGGTTGTGTAAGCAATAACGGTAAGTACCTACTTTTTTTTATTGTTTTGGCTTTTTATAAATAGTTAGATAAATTACTATTAGTTAATACTAACATAGCATTAATATTGCAGTTATAAGACATGAAACTGATAATCTTTTCTGACCTTAATATACATAATCAACAATAATGCAAGTTTTACACTTTAATGCATCGCCCATTTTCTCTTTTAGACAAGTGACTACGTTAGGTAGTGTGAATATTCTAAATATACTTAATGTTATTAATAAAAACTATGGTAATATAGTAATTAGTAAAAACTTGAATGCATATTTTAACATTTTTAATCCCAGCTATGAAGACAATATCCAAAATAAACGAAATACCGGAATTTCTAAAGGAGACCGTGCATATTAGCGACAAACTAGAACTTGTGAGGAAAATCAACAGGATTATTGCTGATGGTCAGAACAAGCTGCAGATAGTGACAGACTTCGACCAGACCTTGACCAGGCACACTATGGACAATGGCACCCTCGTGCTCTCCAGTTTTGGTAAACTGATTTTATACTTATTATTTTCATTCGTTTGTTTTTCCATATCGTATTTCTGCTACGTGCCATTATAATACCTAAGACTCGTTAACTGATAAAATTGTGATAAATAAATGCAATGGCCTTGTAACTATCTAACAAGTGTTAATGCATAAGTATGCATACACATTAGTATGCATGCTTATTAATAAATATGTAAAAACATAAAGGGTATGACAGGCACTTGAGTAAGTGATAGAGAAAAACCTCTTTTTTATAGCTTGTACCCTTGTAGCTTTAAATGATGTTGAAATGACCTTGAAAACTACAAGTATTTTATTAGAGCAACATTTTAAGTGAATATACAAAAGGTTCGATGTAAGACCTTGTTGTAAAAAAAAAAAAATCTGTTGCTTTGTTTTGATTTTATGGCTGCAGCTGTTAGTTTTAACTTTACTTTGAAAGCTATCAAAGCCATTATTAGCCTAATCCCAAAACTCATAAATGAACTTCACTAAGTAAAAAACTCTATAACTTCATAACTTTTAACTTTCGTTCGACTGAAATATAGTCGTAGTAAGTAAATCACAACAATGGATTATATCAACGGGCCTTTGATGATTATATCAACAGCTCATATACCCCCACCGAGGGGCTCGAGCCTACCCTGAATTAGGGTGATTAGGCCCTAGTCGACCACCCTGACCCAGTGCGGGGCGGTCGACTTCACACACAAATCTTTGAATTTCTTCGCAGGAGTGTGTAGGTTTCATCACGATGTTTTCCTTTACCGTGAGAGCGTCGAATAAACGTGCATATGAATTGGAAATTCAAAAACACATTGGTACGTTGTTGTGGGGATCGAACCTGTGTCTCCCGGACGGGAGGCAGAAGCCCTAACCACTAGACCACCGACGCTACCGACCGCCAATTTTCCATAAATAAATAATAAATGTGAAGATTATTTGGTTTTACATTAATTATTCAGACGCAAATAATATTAATTATATTTATATTGAATTATTAATTATATGAACTAGCTGTCCACCCGCAGCTACGCCGCCTCCGGCGATTTTGTTTCTAAAACCACAGTTAAAATTAACAGCGCCATCTATAAACGCGCAGGCAGATACACTTATCGTTCATATCGATATATATGGTGCTGGGAGTTTTAGCAATTTCATTGAGGTATACCATTGGATTAAAGCCTGGTGTACACGGGTAGAGTTAACGGTAGAATCACTAGCATACTACTCGTATATTCTACCAGTTCCAAGTACTCTACCAGTTTTAGTCGAGTAACTATTTACACGTGAATTTACATTTTTTAGTAGAGGTAATCAGTGTTACGTCATACGTTGCAGGACTGTAAAGTACTCTTTGCCCATTTCATGCACAACATAGTGATAGGCTGCATTTCTTTTATTCTTATCCTTATGACATCATGATGACTTAGATCCCAGATACACGGAAATTCCCCATACAGCTCCACTAGTTAATTAGTTTCCGATTCGGACCACTTCATTTTATTTGTTTATGTAATTTATCATTTAAGTAAATAAACTTAACAGAATCAAAACACGCACGCAAACAAGATTTAACAAGTTCTACTCTACTACACGTTTACATTGGTAGAGTAGCCGGTGAAGTAAGCGGTAAAGTAGAGTAGACTCAGGGGTGGGGGAAGGTAAGTGGTAGAGTAGCTTGCCCGCGATGCTAGTTACTCTACTCTTCCATATTTTAGTACTCTACCAATACTGTTTACATTGGTATAGTTAGTAAGAAAGTTAGTACTCTACCCGTGTATACAAGGCTTAAGACAGTTCTTACGGCAAAAATAATCCAAAGACGGTCTTCACACACAACCTTTGAATTTATTCGCAGGAGTGTGCAGGTTTCATCACGATGTTTTCTTTCACCGTAAGAGCGTCGAATAAACGTACATTCGAAATTAAAATCATTCAATTGAAATTATTGGAATAACTTCTAGGCATGTTTCAAAGCTGTCCGTCAAACCCACAACATTACAAAGATGCAGTAAACCGTCTCTCGAACAAATACAAGCCAATCGAAGCTGATCCACTCATAAGCACTGAGGACAAGAGGAAGCACATGATGGAGTGGTATATTGCCGCACGAGATCTGCTCAAGTACTTAAACTAAAAATTATGAAACAAATGATTGGTCGCGAAAACGAATAAAATAGATATATTTTATTCGTTTTCGCGACCAATCATGCGTAGCGTGGACTTGCAGCACACAATAAAATTAATAAAGTACTTAATGATAATCAAGTACACATTAGATAGAGCAACTGACCTACCTGTGGGCACAGCGCGGCCTAGTAAGGATGTATCCTATAGTTGGGTTACTGTAGCACGAGCTCTGACAGATTAAAATTTTAAAAACTTTTTAATATTATTTCGTTTATTTATTTATTTATTTAATAAGTAAAATCACATACTGTTTAATGATAAAATAAGAGGTTTTTTTTATTTATTTGTTATATTTGGTTTGCCTTTAAGACATCCAAAATAAATATACTCACCGGCACATCTAACCGCCCACTCTTCATTTCAGGGAATACTAGTGATTCTTTATAATTCTATTAGTTACAGCTGATGTCAGTTAAAAAGTTGTTAATTTAACGTTTATTTAAGTGTTTTTAATTTATCGTAAAATTATCAACAAATCAATTGTAATGTATAACAATAAGCGTAGTTAAAAATTAACCTGAAATACAAGGGTGGGCGGGCGATTAAATGTGCCGGTGAGTGTATTACAATCTAACCTAAAGACTAATGAGTAATTAAATTTTAACTTAAATTGCTAAGTAGATGTTAGCTAAGAATGTGTCCATCAACACTTTTCTTACACTTTGTTCGTGTGTTCTTTACGGGAAGCACTGACTGCACTACATTACACTAATGTTTACTAAACTAACTCAAACTAAGACAAAAAAAATAAGAGGTGAAATTAATTTATTTTTAATTATTAGCTATTATGGTTTTTAAACTGAATATTATAAAAAAAAAGTTGTTAACGTCGTATGAAGAATTTTGAAGCTGTCAGAACTCATCCTATAATAACCCAACTATAGTAAAAGAACGGTTTGGAGAGTATAGTGTGTAAACTTGTTTCCCAATGTATCAATATGTTGTTCGTGTACTTTTGGGTGCCTATAAGTAGATCTGTATTATAATTACATATACGTTTTGTTACAGAAACATCAAATTTCCACGAAAAGAGCTAATAAGCATAGCAAAAGAAATGCTGCCGTATTTCAGGTAGATAACAAAATACTCAAATTATATTGGTGGCATAGAGATAAGTTCACGCACGAGCTCCGTGGATTTTTTAGGAATGTCGACGTATGACGTGAATGACAGTGCAGTGATGATGGCATTCTAAGAAGCCACACACTTGCTGCGCCAGTCAGCCCCGATTCCTCGGAACTTGCGCGTGGACTGTAGTTTTTATAGATGTAGAAAAAATAAAAATAGCCTCGAGGATGTTCTACAAATGTCATGCATGAAGAGATTGATGAACGAGTTCTGGAAGGTAGCAGGTGAAAGAAAGTGGTCTCTGCCTAGTCCTCTACGAAACAGGTGGCACGCGTATGTCTTATAATATTTGTCTTACTTGGTGCAGACTTTAGATCAGGACTAACTGAAGCCTTCTTGTAACTTGTCTAGGACAGGCGTGAAGGATTTAATCACTTGGAGCCAGATAAATGAGGTTCCAGTGCTGGTGTTCTCAGCTGGCTTTGGGGAGGCTGTCACCGCTACTCTCGAAGCCGCTGACTTGCTGCTGCCACACGTCAAGGTAGGCAGATTCAGCCTAGCTGTATATTGATGTTTCTATTTGAAGAGTCAACAGTTTGGTAATTAGTAATTGTTTTTAATATTTAATCGCATTTTCTTTCTAGGCTAGATGCTAGGTTCTTGGCGGTTGAGTAATGTTTGATCGATTCAAATTAATTTCTTAAGTCAGTATTTTACTTAATCATATTTTTTAAGGTAATCTCGAATTTCCTAAAATTCGATGATCTCGACCAGGACCGAATAATTGGATTTGAAGGTGAGCTCATCAGCATTTACAACAAAAACCAGGGCATCATTAAAGGAACAGAGTACTACGAGAAGGTCAAAACCCGAAGCAACGTTATCCTTATGGGGGACAGCATAGGAGATGCTGATATGACTGAAGGCATGGAAAACTGCGACACTGTCATCAAAGTGGGATTTTTAGGGCACAAAGTAACTGGAAATCTGGATAACTATTTGCGTAGCTACGACATAGTATTAGTCAACGAAAGCTCTATAAATGTAGTGAATGCAATCTTGAAATTAGTGTCGTGATTTTGAAACCGAAGGACTTATCTTACTCGTAAATAATATAAAAATAAAACGGTTTGGTAAATTAACACAGTTTTTTCTTTGTTTTTATGAATTTAAATTGCACAAAAAGATATTATGGTACTGGCAAGAGAGGAAATATAATTTATGCTAGGCACGCAACCCCATATCGATTTAATTTTTCCCAAAAATAAGGTGCTCATATGCTCAAATAGCAACATTCATCGTAAACAAAAGAAAAGTGAATAATCATCTAAAAATTAAAAACACGACCGCCGCCCTGCCATAAAATGTATAGCATAATGGGGAGACGTGGAATGTAGCTTTTCAACACTAGCAACATAATATCAAGTGACGGAACTGTGCAATACGCAGACTAGACGCCGCCGACACAACCCCTCTACTGCATCCCCTATTATTTTTACGTGATTATATTATATTATTAATAAAATCTTCATATCTTACTAAAAAAAGAAGTCCGTACTGATTGTTGATTGATTGACTAACTGACTCATCAACGCACAGCCGAAACTACTGAAGCTAGAAAGACCGAATTTGCACAGTAGCTTACATTTATGACGTAGGCATGCAGTAAGAAGGGATTTTGGAATATTCCCCCTTTAAGAGGGAAAAAAGGGGATTCAAGTTTGTATGAAGTCCGTCATTTAAGTCAAGTAGGGATTTGGACTGAATTAATAAATAAATAATTTGACACATGTTTTAGAATTTTATCAAAATCCCTATTTTGAGGGGTTAAGTAGGGATTAAATGTTTGTATGGAAAGTCTGTCATTTCTAAAGGTAGGAACTTGAAAATTTGGATTTAGACAGATTAATAAATCTTTTGAAACGTGTTTTAGCATATTTTCGAAATCCCTATTTTAAAGACGAAGTAGGGATTAAATGTTTGTATAGAAAGTCTGTCATTTCTAAAGGAAACAACTTGAAAATTTTGATTTAGACTGAGAAAAAATAATCGTTTGACATATGTTTCAGCATTATTTTGAAATCCCTATTCGGAGTGGAGAAATACGGATTAAATGTTGTTTTGGAAAGTCTGTCATTTCTAAAGGTGGGAACTTGTAAATTCGGATTTAGACTAAGTCCTACAAGAACCAATAAAAATCACAATCATAATTATTTAACACTTAAAAAGTGGATTATTAACAATACAATACAAATATTCTTTATTGACACCAATCAAACGGGTTATAAACGTGTTATGTTAAAAAATATTTTTTACATTAATCATTATTTTGCGCTTTAAAAACAAAAATACTAAGCGTATGTAAAATTTTTCAAGATACCCTGAACATCACGTGTGAGTAAAGATCTTGTCAAGACAAATCCAACGAGCCCATACACGACGAGGTTATGTTATGTATCTGAGGAGTTTCTATGGCCACCTTCCGGTTCCATCATGAGACTTTTGTCATCCCGTATGATTAAAGATCTTGTCAAGTCAAATCCAACGAACCCAAACACGACGAGGTTATGTTGCGACGTGGAGGAGTTCCTATGACCACCTTCAGGCTCCATCATCATGAGATCCTGGACATTATTCTAATTGCAATTTTCATGGAACTAAAACTGGATTATCAAATTAAACCACGAATTTGGTGGTAGCGTATGTGAGCTGTTGATGATGATGATGATGATGATGACAATGTAAATAAAGACTTTCAATATTTCAGGTACTAGTGGCTCTGTGAGCTACAGACCTCGCGAGTCTTTACATTTCTTGTGAGTTGATGACCGTTTATTTTTATTTTTTCTCCACAAACATCCCCGACCGGTGAAATTTATTTATCCCAAATATTTTGTATTATATAAATATATAGATAAGGCACATAATTAATTAATTGATAATTTAATAATCTTTTCTCACTCTCACTTTTACTCTATTAAGTACAAAATTCTATCCTTGTATAGTGTATACATAACATCGTAATGCAGTTGATTAGGATTGCGTGCGTATGCCACCTTGGATACGATACCTAGTTTATAAGTAATCTGTGGTTAGCGGTGCTGGTTGCACATTTAGTTTACATTTAATATTATACATTTTAATCATGTATCTCTAATGTGTAACTGTTTGTTAACCCTAATAAAAAAAAAATATTTTTTTTTTGAAACGCGACCATTAAAGGAGAACAAACAGACTGACAGATGGACAGATAGACATACAAAATAAATTTTGGCCAAGCTGAAACGGAGACGTTTCGCGCATGCTCGGCCAATAAATTATACTTCTTGAAGTTCTTGACATTATACGTTAGTTAGTAAGTTGGTCGGCTCCCGTTCCCGCAATTAGACTAATTTGCTGAGATTATGCGAGTATACAGTAAAGAAAAACACAAACTCACACATTTAAGCAAATAAATCTTACCATCTCCTCGAGTATTGGGATTCTTGATGTCAACATTACGAGCGAGGTCCAGTTTCGGGGTCATCTGGAGGATAAAGCCAAGTTGGCTTCAAAAAAGCTTGGGGTGCTCAATAAAGCGAAGCGGTACCTACATCACACCGGGCACAGACTTTTGCTTTACAAAGCTCAAGTTCGGCCCCATATTTCCCTTTGTATAATAGTAGTCTTTGGCCCCATATGGAGTAATGCTCTCATATCTGGGCTGGAGCGCCCCAATACCAACTCCTTCCACTCGACTCCATCCAACGCCGGGCAGTTCGTATTGTCGTCGATCCAAAACTCACTCATTCACTCGTTGGCTCTCTGTGTGTGTTTTACCGCCTGTACAATGGGGAGTGTTCTGATGAGCTGTTTGACTTAGTTCCACCGTCACGCTTTTATCACCGCACCTCCCGCCACAGGGCAGTGGCTCATCCTCACGTCCTGGATGCTTGGCATCCCAAAAATGTACGGCCGTCGCGATCTTTCTTCTCGCGTACCAGCAGGATGTGGAATAAGCTCTCCCTGAGGTGTTTCCTTTGCGCTTTGACATGGGGCTCTTCAAGGGGCGAGTATACAGGGCTCTCAAAGGCTGGCAATGCGTTGGCAACTCCCCTGGTGTTGCGAATGTCCATGGGAGACGATGACCACTTACCACCACTGTGGCTCGTTCGCTCGTTTGCCTGCTTAATTAATATAAAAAAAATAGTAATAATATTCATAATTATGACTAATTCAAAAATATTATAATTTGTATTATTACATGACTGCCCAAAAAAGGAGAGTTCATGTATGTATGTATGTGAGTTTCTTTATTCCACCACAACTTCTAAATGCTTGAACAGATTTGGATGTGTGGAGAATCCTTACATCTCACCGAGTAACACTGGTTATTTTTTTTGCAGGGCAGTCTACTTTTTTTAATTTTACCTATTATTTCTTGATATAAAATAAATAAAATAAAATAATAAACATCAAACACTGCAGAAAAAGCGCGATCAAGTCACCGTTGTCGGTCATGCCTTGAACCAATCACCGCGCTTGCCGGAATACAACGCGTCACGTGAGCGCATCTAATTGGCTTGTCTATTTGTGCTGTTCTTTGTTTTAATCCTTACTAATATGATAAGCGCGAAAGTTTGTATGTATGGATGTTTGTAACTCTTTCATGCAAAAACTACTAAACGGATTGGGATGAAATTTAGAATAGAGATAGTTTGTGACCTGGATGAAACTGTAGGGCCACCCTACAATAAGTTTTAGAATTACTTTGTGTGACAGACACCGCCATTTGGCCTAATTTATTGTATCGAGATTTCATATAAATATGAGCTGCGACTTAAATAAAGGGCACTCGACCTCCGACACCGATCCGAAACAGTCGTTTCATTTCGACCCCCCGATTCCGCACAAACACCCTTCGTCGCTAAACTGGTGACCCCGACGTGATACTTGACGATACTTTTTACGGGAAAAAGTCTTATTCCCACGGGAAAATCTTACACAATGCGAGCGTAGCCGCGGGTGGACTGCTAGTACTCGATATTTGGGGTCATATTTCTCGTGGAATTATTATTTCATTGCCAACACGCGCGTGAAGCCCCGGTCTGCGCGAGGACTCCCTTTGAGTATTAGGGATTTCAAAAAAATGCTGAAACACGCATCAAATAATTTCGTTTTTATAGTCTAATTACATTCGTTCTTAACTTAAAAAATAGCGGAATTTTCATACAAACATCTAATTCCTACTTCCCCCCCCAAAGGAAGGGATTAAAAAAATGCTGAAACACCAACTGAGAGCCTCCTCCATTTTGAAGTTAGTTAAAAATGTGAGTATGAATTAATCTATCCGTGCGAAGCCGGGGCGGGCCGCTAGTACTTCATAAAAAAAGATAGCTGTTAGATTCACAGATCTTCCCGCTACTCGACACAGCCAGAGTAGTGTGTAAAGAACGCAGATCATTTTACGTAGTAGAGCCATAAAAAAAATTATAACTGTTTAAAATAAAAAATAAACCTGGTTTATTTTTACAATGACGAAGTATTGCAAATTAATATTTTTTAGTTGTTGTGTAATAATTTGTGGTGGTATTAGCAATAACGGTAAGTACCTACGTTTTATTTTTTGTTTGTTTTGGCCGTGTTTTAGCACTTTATAAATACAGATAAATAAATTACTAAGTATTCGTTTTTAACATAGTATTATTATTGTTGTAATAGAACACGTGGCTGGGCCAGCGATAATCTTTCTGACCTCAATACATAATTAATAAACAATAATGCAAGCGCTGAACATCGCGCATTTTCTATACTTCTTAAGACAAGTTACGACGTCAGGGTTGATAGAGTCTAAATTATAATGTTATTAGTAAAGAAACTAAAAAACCTAAATGCATATTTTATCATTTTTAATCCCAGCTATGAAGACGCTATCCAAAATAAACGAAATACCGGAATTTCTAAAGGCGACCGTGCATATTAGCGACAAACTAGAACTTGTGAGGAAAATCAACAGGATTATTGCTGATGGTCAGAACAAGCTGCAGATAGTGACAGACTTCGACCAGACCTTGACCAGGCACACTATGGACAATGGCACCCTCGTGCTCTCCAGTTTTGGTAATCAACATTATTTTGTTAGAATTACAAGAACAAGTAATTATTTATTGGAAGTGAAGTAAACATCGTGATGAAACCTGCACACTCCTGCGAAGAAATTCAAAGGTTGACCAACCCGCACTGGGCCAGCGTGGTCGACTAAGGCCTAGTCGCCCTAATTCAGGGTAGGCTCGAGCCTCTCGGTGGGGACGTATATGAGCTGCTGTTGAAGTAAAGTATGTTGTTGAACAAGTGTTTAATTACTTATTAATTTACTATGTATGTCTTACAAGTTTGCCTGGAAGAAATTGCTTAGATTATTGTTTTAACTGTATTTTTCTGTGTGTACCTTGTGTGAAAAAAGTACATATAATTTATATTCTATTCTACTTTTGCAGTGACTATGTAAGTAATTCCGCATCGTATTTCTGATACGTGCTGATTCGTAATACCGATGACTCGTTTACTGATAAAAGTACGATAAGTACGTGCAAGGCAAAGCCCTGCCCTGTGCCTTGACCTTATTAATGCTTTGTAAATTTTTATCAAAATCTAATACGTTGATTAATAAAAATGTAAAAATATAATAGTTAAGGAAGCCGTACCTGTTGTACAGTGGAACCTCGATAGTGCTGTTTTAATAGAATTTTATATATGTTGCCTTCCCCTTGGAGCGTAAAATCTTTTTAACGTAAAAAAATAAAAGTGACGAAAATAACAAACCGCCATATTGCGCACTTTTCTTTTTTTTTGTTTTGTGAAAAAGTCTCAAAAACATTGAAATTTCTGGAAGAAAGTTGCTTTGCCGGCCTAGGCCGCCGTTAGAGGGCACATTGCTGGCGCTGTTTTGTATGGGGCAATGATTCGTTCAAAAATGAGTCACTTATCGCTTATTGTGTTTTTTTTTTTACAGGTTATGATCACATTTTCGAGCGTGTCGGAGAAAAATGATGTTAATTTACCTCAATAACCAAGTATAAATATTTTATCAGTGTAATATTTTAACAAAAAAGGTTTGGTGTAAGACATAAAAAGCTGTTGCTTTGTTTTGATTTTTATGCTTTAACACGAGTTCATGCAGACGAAAGTTTTAGCACTCTTAGAAATTGTTAGTTCACTAAATAAAAAACTCTAACTAAAACAAAAAAGTTTTCCTTGAATTTTAGGTTATCGAGGTTCTACTGTAATATGTTTTGTCATATTAAGTAAATCACAACAGAGTATAATTTTCTTATAGTATGAAGTAGGTTGTCTGTATTTTATTTTCATACCTTTCCCTTCTTTTAATTTTATTTTAATTTCTTTTTTTTCTTGGGTTGGAGCCCCTCAGTGGGGACCTGGGGACGTAGGTATATGAGCTGTTGATGACATTTTCTTTTCAGAGGTTAGAGACAAAAGGTTCCGACTAACCGGCGAACAAAGCTCATTTACATTATTAGTGAGGAAGAAAGTATAAATTAATCAATTAAAATTGTTAAAATATTTTTAGGCATGTTTCAAAAATGTCCTTCAATACCTCAACACTATAAAGATGAAGTGAAGCGTCTTTCAAACAAATACAAGCCAATCGAAGCTGATCCACTCATAAGCATCGAGGACAAGAGGAAGCACATGACGGAGTGGTATATCATGTCAAAAGATCTGATCAAGTAAACTAATTTATTTTGTTCGTTTTCTATATTAACTTATCAGCAAAATTCAACCAATCATGCGTAACTGGACTTGCAGTTACCACGTGTGGGGGAGCACAAAGCCACCACCTATGACATTAGGGCACCCACCTGAGTGCATGGCACGGACCTCAGCCTAGGAAGGACGTATCCAAGAAGAACGGGTCGGGGAGTAGTATCTAAACTGGTTTCCCAATGTATCAATATATTGTTCGTGTACTTTTGGGTGCCTATAAGATCTGTTTACTTACAAATACGTCTTGTTACAGAAACATCACATTTCCACGAAATGAGCTAATAAGCATAGCAAAAGAAATGGTGCCGTATTTCAGGTAGATAACAAAATACTCTATTATATTAAGCCGATATTAGCGGTTCATTTCATTTACGATATTGTTTAGCGTTTCTTTTTATTTCAAATATTAAAAAATATTATATAAATAATTCAATTATTTACTCCTATTCAAAACCGTATCATTGTATTTTAAAATAAAAAGAAACACTAACCAATATCGAAAATGAAAGCAAAAGTGAACCATCTAATATTGGCTTTAGAGAATAGCTCCGTGGAATTTTTAGGAATTGAATGTCTACGTAAAGCCTAAAGATATTAGACGGTTCAATTTTGCTTTCATTTTCGATGCTTCATCGAAAATGAAATGTCTAATTTTGACGTTACATCTTTCATCACTGATGTATGCCTTTGTGATGAAAGTCAAAATCGTTCATTGTTCATCGAGATGAACGATAAATGAAGCGTGTAAATAGCCGCGGCAGTCATTTATTCATTTGTTTAGTATTTCTTTTTATTTTAAAATACAATGACATGGTTTTGAAATGGTGTAATATATGGAAATAAAATAATCATAGAACATTTTTAGCACCATGAATGATTTTGGAAATAACGATTCAAGATCAAGAAATTTCGAAAAATGCTCACACATTACATTGCTCATTTATTCACTTTACATTTTGCGTCTACACACATCAAGTCTAACACTGTTCATCATTCACTGTCTTTCATCGATGAATCACTTTGGATGAACCGTCTAATATCGCCTTAATGAATGACGTAGTGAAGTGATTATGGCATTCTAACGAAGCCACACATTTGCTTCATGCCCGATTCCTTGGAACTTGGGCGCAGTCTGTAGTTCAGTTCCTATACTCGTAGATTCAGAAAGAGTAAAAATAAAATAGCATTCAGGACATTCTACAAATACAAATGTATGTACGTACACATGTCTACAAATGTTAAAGACAGGAGTACTACCTACCAATAATTATGTATAAAGATTGATGGACGAATAGTAAACTGAGGGTATGTCTGGAGTATCGATGTAAGGCCGGTTTAAAACCAATTAAATCAATCGGTTTAAAACGAAAAAAACGGTTTAAAACCGAAATAAGCTATTTTTTTCGATTTAAAACGGTTGGTGTTGACGACTATTGCTTTTCTTAAATATAACCACATTTTCTTAATATTCCGAAGAAGGAATAGAACGGAGTAGGTATATATACCTATAAACTGTAAAATGAAATGTGTGATACCTATTGGTTACGTTCTAGTTGGTGCAAATGCGACCGACCAAGCGTAGGCATTACCTAGATAAGTTATAAAAAACTATAGTTAAAACTGTGTTGGTTGTTTTTAAAAGATACAATCAGTTTGATTCGGTTTAAATTCGGTTTAAAACCAAACTCACACACTCGCACTCATCGCACCGAGAGATGTCAAGCAAGATGCAACGTTGCTAGCTCGCCTGCTCTACTGTGTAGAGCGATGCCCGATATGACACTTTGTATCGATATATCGTATCGTAATGTATCGCATCCGAATGTATCCATACACGAAATGAATCGAATATCTTTGTATCGATACTGATAATATCGTCTCGAAAATACCGTACTGGATTTTTAATGCGTTTTTATGTACTTTTTTTTTTAAAAAAGAGTTTAATTTCTAGAAAAAGGTCAGCCAGACGTCGTGTCGTGATATACATACATACATAATGCTTGAAATCTATACTTGAAATAATAATTTCTACAAACGTTGTGGTTTTAGTCTATTTTTTTGCAAGAGCATTTGCTGAACATAGCCATATTTTTTACTCATCTACTTACCCGCATCATAAATTCACACCACCACCGCCGTGTCGGAGCACCGTCCAAGTGTAAACAGACACAAATAATTAGTCGGTGCGATACAATATTTTTGATGCGATATACCGGCAAAACGATATAGTCAGATATCGCATTGAAGTGTATCGATATAAAATATCGATATATCGCACCCAGTTGTATCTATCTGAGAAATGCGACGTTGCCGTTTTACCCTATGCGCGCACGGGCGACATTTTGTCTGATCTGTTACAAGTCTATGTATGTGTGTGTAATATTATTTATTAATAAGTATAGTATGTAATGTAGATATAAGTATAAACTACTTAACTAAAACGAAACGTAACGTCAGGTGACCAAATATCATCGATAATGAAGTGTAGTTCTTTTATTTTAGTAGGCGAGTTTTAAACCGTCTAAAACGATTTATTTGGGGTTTTAAACCGCCACATTTGGTTTTAAACGTTTAAAATCGGTTTTTTTACATCTATAGTCTGGAGGGTAGCAGTTGAAAGAAACGGGCCTCTGCCTACCTCTCAGAGAAACAGGAGGCGCGCGTGACTTCATGCCTTCATGTAAAAAAAGCACTGAGGTTATATTATTTGTCTTAGGTACTTGGTACTGCAGAACACTGGTCAGAACTATCGAAAGCCTTCCTTGTAACTTATGTTATTGTCATCCAGGACAGGCGTGAAGGATTTAATCACTTGGAGCCAGAAAAATGAGGTTCCAGTGCTGGTGTTCTCAGCCGGCTTTGGGGAGGCTGTCACCGCTACTCTCGAAGCCGCTGACTTGTTGCTGCCTCATGTCAAGGTAGGCAAGGCACATTCAGCCTAGCTATCATCAACTTGAGCCTACCCTGAATTAGAGCGATTAGGCCTTAGTCGACCACGCTGGTCCAGTGCGGGTTGGTCGACTTCACACACAACCATTGAATTTCTTCCCAGGAGTGTGCAGGTTTCATCACAATGTTTCCGTCACCGTAAGAGCATCGAATAAACGTAATTCGAAATTCGAAAACGTGGTGGGGATTGAACCCGCGTCTCCCGGATGGGAGGCAGCGGCCGTAACCACTAGACCGACGCTCTCTAGCCTAGCTATAATATTAACTGGTTGTTTTTTTTTAAATGGAGTGTTCAGTCCATTAAACTGCACCACTTTCCCCAAGGGACATGGGCAGGCAATTGAAAAAAAATATTGCTTCCCCTATAGTAAATCGATCTGGGGGCCTTTTCGCGAAGCTACAATTTACAAATTACAAGTACAATTTGATGTACATTGCGTAGACAATGAGATAAAACGATAAGGGCTTACAGTTAAGGCGAATTGGCTACGCAATGAATATCAAATTGTAACTTGTTACTAGTAAATTGTTGCTTCGTGAAACGGGGTCCAGCTGGCCGCGCGGGTTTGTATGAACGGGCCATTCTTTTTTGTCGTTTTACAGCCCATGTTCCTTGGGAAAGTTATTCAGTTTAATGGACTGAACACTCCATTTAACAAAAACCACCAGTTAAATTTCACGGTGTATAAAGAGGTTAATAAATAAATAAATAAATAAAAAGGGCTTAATAATTTTTTTCTAAAATTTTCATCGTGTTTTTTTTGCTAGGTTGCGTAATGTTTGATTGCTTCATAAGGGCGTTTGTGCACCGCACATTGTTGCATTTAGAATTTCATGATAAAATTTTATTTAAGTAATAATATTTTTATACATTAAAGGTAATCTCGAATTTCCTAAAATTCGATGATCTCGACCACGACAGAATAATTGGATTTGAAGGTGAGCTCATCAGCATTTACAACAAAAACCAGGGCATAGGCACAGAGTACTACGAGAAAGTCAAAACCCGAAGCAACGTTATCCTTATGGGGGACAGCATAGGAGATGCTGATATGACTGAAGGCATGAAAAACTGCGACACTGTCATCAAAGTGGGATTTTTAGGACACAAAGTAACTGGAAATCTAGATAACTATTTGCGTAGCTACGACGTAGTATTAGTAAATGAAACTTCAATAAATATAGTAAATGCAATTTTGAAATTAGTGTCGTGATTTCGATATTGTAAATGTTAGAAGGTTAATAGTTGAAAAGTAGGTAACTTATCTTTCTTATTCGTCGATAATAATTAAATAAAACTCTTTGGAAAATTAACACCGTTACTTTTTTTATGAATTTAAGGCGGGGCTATGCGGAAATACCGCACCTATATCGCTACTTTGACGTTCGAATACTAGCACTTCTACTGATGCTATAAATGTAAAAAAAATGTGCTAACTTAGGTTTTGAATCGAGTAGAATTCTAAAATACATCATAATAATTTAGAAAGAGGAGTTTTTTTTTAATAACAACTATATTTTGTAGTTTATACGGTATACTTGCATTATTCCGCGTTACTTTATAGTCTCCTATATCCAAAGGTAGCCTGGAAGAAATTGCTACGAAGCAATAAGGCCGCCTAACTGTACATGACTACCTGTTCTTACTTCCACTCTGAAATTTATTATTTCTGTGTGTGCAATAAAGTATATTCATTCATTCATTCAAGTTTATTTAAAAAACCAGCAAAAATACATATTTTTTTATGTCTTTGATCTCGTAACTTAAAGCGATAACCACAGAAAAATAACCTTGAAGAAAAAACTCGATTGAGGGTCGGGCCGGGGCCACACTTATCGACGGCGATCGACGGTTTGCCTATACAAAACGCGCTCAAAGTATGGAAATCCTTTCGCATCATCCACGCGCCCCGCGCGACGACGGCGAAACGCGGTCGACCGTCCGCAGGTATCGATCGACGGCAATCCACGGCAATCCACGGCGATCGACGGCGGACGACGGCGATAAGTTGCACCACAGTGTACAAAGTACAGTAGATCAACAAATGCGAAATAAAAATAAGTTTTTGTTTTTGTTTTTAATTTGACTGTTTTCCATAACATTTATGTAATTTTTGACTCCAATGATTTTTAAGCTACTATACCCGATGTCTTTCGTAATATTCGTAAAAGTAAAAGATTTTGTATTTATTGCGCGTATTCCACTGGAACATAGATACTTTTGTTTCCCTTGAAAATAAATAAAAACAGTCGAGTTTGGTACAGATCTCGGAGGAATCCACCGTGGTACAGATAATGAAAATTATGATGCACATCAAAGAATTTATCACCCATCAGTTTATGTTCAATAATTTAATAATTTTTACATCAAATAAATTACCTACTTTACTGCAAATAAACAAATTGTTTAACAAAACTAGTACTAGAAATAATTCGAAAATAAACATCAACAGTGTAGGTACTATATTGTTTCCTCAAATGCGCAACAAAAACACTGAATGTACAGAACATATTATTACGTATCTACGTATACTGTGTGCAACAACTATTTTAGACTGTGACGGAGCTATACGGCACCTTACGGCTGCGTACGGATGCGAACGCGTCCGTTCCGTACGGCTGCGTACGGATGCGAACGCCTCCGTAAGCGGCGGATCGGCATAATGCGTACAAGTGTGCTCCTTTTCAATAGGCAAAATGCGAAAGGCCGTCGACAAGTGTGGCCAAAAAATCCAAGTGATTTTAATTTCTTGGCTGTATCAAAATAAAAAGTATTTTGTGGCTGATAACTAGGTAATTTCCGTGACCAAGCGGTAGAGTTCGTATCTCATTCCAACAGTGAGATGCATTCCAAAGGTTCCAGGTTCGAATCCTCTTTAGCTCATTGAATCCCATAATAGGGACACTATCGAACACAAATCTTTTTGTAAGACTGAGATTTTCCCTTGTTTGGTTAGAAAAATAGGCAGATGATATATAATTTTAACTTTCGCGGTCATTATCATAACATTTATGTGAGACATCACGGTTAACCCGTAATATGTCTCATAAATGTTAGGCAGATGATGCTGCCGTTCCGTGCTTCGGATCGGAAGACACTTCGTGCGCCCGGTTGGTTACCCTTTCGTTGTCCTCATCCGTGTTGTAAAGCCTACACGGAAGTAGGTACAAGTTCCAAGTAATGGTTTCGTTACAAGAGCGTAAAGTACAGCCCATAAACATTTTATCATTGTTCTTTATTGAAGGCATATTTATTACTACAAAATACAAAGAAAAAAATAAAGATGGAAGAAAGAGATATTTGCGACTGAAGTTGTAAGTGAAGTCTAGTCTAGGCTGTATAGGTTTTATTCCTTGGTCTATCCAAAATGGGCGAATAAAAATAAAAATATCTATGGGTAATTTATTGTAGGTCTACTCTACACAACAGCTCAAGATGAAGCGACGATTTTCTGCAATCTGAGTTATTAATATTAGGTTATTGATATTGCTGAGTTTGGATCATACTTGAATGTCTACGCGACATTGAATGTCTGTGTAACATTAAAACTAGTAAAGAACATATAATTTTATTTATCTTTTCATAAATGTAGCGTAATTCCATTATCTTTGTGAATAATAATATAGTTGTGGTTTTTGAATTTTTATATTTAAGTAGAACCTATTTATAAATAGGTTAATTCTCTCAACAAACAATCCATTCCTCAAGACAAGAATAATTCATTTTTATAACTTTTATAACTGATCCATTAATTTTCTAACTGAATGTAAACTTTTCAACGGGGTATGATAAAAAACACAGTATTTTTTAAATATTTTTAAATGATAATTTAGACTATTCTAAGAAACTAATTTGACTGTTTTGTCGTTTAGAACATTGATTAATTTAATATAATGGTTTAAAGTTTTTGATTGCGTGACGTCATACGACACAATGAAGAAGTAAACAACCATACGAGTGGGTATATTTTATTGACGACAATGATACGAAATATCCCATGGAAATATCACCCTGCCTTACGTCAAACCCAAACCAACCCAAACGTCAAAAAGGTATACTTTGCTTTCTTGTTTTATTTTTTGTTACGATCGGGTCGTATGACGCCACAAAGGGTCAAATGGGTCAATGAATGAATGAATATACTTTATTGCACACACAGAAATAATGAAATAATAATAATTGATGTTTTTTGGAAATTTTTGCGTAATCTTTTACTTTTTTCCCGTTATGATTCGAAAATAGTGTGTAATCATGTAATCCCGGAACAGTTTTCTTACTTTTATGCAGTTTAAAAATTTAGCATACCCCATTCAGTTCTCGGCGTCAACAGTGGCGACGACGCACGCCTGTAACATACTCCGTATAAACCAGCATCCGAAACTTAAAAATGTTATAGTCATGTACTTCTGAATCTTCTATTCTGCACAAAAAAGAAATTGTAAACTAAACACTTCAATAAACTAAAATAAAAAAAATTAAAACGAAGACACGTCCGCTATTGTCAGATGCTGACAAAAGACCCCTATTCATAATAAAATTATTTATACGCTGCTATTTAAATAAGCCGCTATTTTAATCACCTATTATGTAGTGCTGATAAACAAACCCTGCGTTCCGAGACGCGCTGAAAACGATTAAAGTACCCGTAATCGCGTTCACTGGTGTCAATTCTCGCAGCGAAACTAATTTTTAATTTTATATTAGTCTTGTCACTTTCTGTCCCACGACCATGAAAAAGGACGGGAGATTGTCGGCTCTTATGAACGTCAAATTTTATGTCACAAGCGTCAATTTTAAGCAGGATCCTAAAGCAAGCCGTTTAAAATTACATGGCACACGTCAAAACTTGACATTTACGCTATAAAATTTGGCACTCACAATGGTTGACAATCTCCTGTCCTTTTTTATCGTCGTAGGTCAGAAAGTGACAAGACTTAGATAAAGGAAATTATTATTAGCGGGTTTTTAATCCGCCAAAAAATGAACGGTTATATAATGTACCTTCCTAAAAAGCTTATACAAGAGGCTACCTAAATAATAAAACAGATTATTTTATCAAGTCTCCGTTTTCTTAAAAATTGCAAAATAGTTTAAGGCAAAAAAGTTAATATGAAACGAACATTCAGTTTATTTCCACGCTCTATTATTTTAATAGTAACATTTTTTAAATTAAAACTCCAAACTAAGATTGCCATATCCAACATTTATTCAATTTAAAATAATATTTTTTAGCCGTAGTTCATGAAAAATAGTGACTAATGTTTATTAAGGCTTGTTTGTTTCATTTTATCCGATCAAAATAATGTTAATATGACTAGAGCCCCTAACAAAAAAAAAGACAGCATGACAGGCCTTTATCTGTCAGTCAGACAAATGAATAACCTTTAAATACGAATCATCACAAATATTGAATTACATTATTAACATTCCGGATTAATATACATATAATTACATACGGACTTAATCCCAAAAAAATGTAAGAAAATATCGTGATGTATATCGGTATCCGGTGGAGACAATGCCAAGGTCAATCGCAATTGAAAGTTTGTAGTCCGGTAGGAAAGCAAAGGTCAGACAAATGTAGAAAATAACACAGTAAAAGGAAAAGCGAGCAACGAAAAACAAACAAATACGGCGAAATGTTGAAGTCGTTTGATTCGTTCGTTTCGATTTCGAATTTTCGGATTCACGCTAATGTCAATTCTAGTTTTTCAAAGTATATAAGTCATAATAAAACGTTAGAAAGAGACGAAAACTGTTCAAGATGTAAAGCGCTGTCTCTTTCATGTAACGCATCTTTAGGAACAACGCAACGAAAAAATGTATTGAAAGGGTTGCCAGAGGCGTAGTAGTATTGCCAGACATTTTATATATTTTTTACCAATTAATATTCAAATAAAGTTTAAAAAAAATAGAGACCCCTTTATTTAATTTTTATTGTTCCTGACTGAAGTAATAATGTACCCTTTCTCCCTGTATATGTAAAATTCCTGTTCAATTTTTCAATTATTTTTGAACCGCGTTCCATACTAATTTTGAACTCTCCTTTAGTTTCGCTGCGGGAATCGACGCCACTGTCAGCCATACATTTTTTACTTTTCTGATTGCTGAGCTGACAGCGCTGAAAGTCTGATTCGGAATGCGCCCAAAATGTCATCTCACCACGTTTAAAAAATATGTCAGATTGTCTATGGTACTTATGGTTGAAGGAAGGATGAGTTCGAGTGGTCGTGCAATTTTTCAAGTGCGAAAATAATAAAACGTGACGGTTTATCAAGTGTAGTGTATTTCCATTAAATAAATACATGTCGTGACAGTGAATCAAAATGCAGTTCTATAAGGAGAGGATTCTTAACGCTGCACAGTTAAAAAGACTTGGTGAACACAAATATTCTTGTACCAGTGCCAGTATATTAGACGCATGTCTCCAGCCTTGGTGGTGCTGGCTAGTGTCTAAGACGCCGCTCTGGATCGCGCCGAATCTCATTACAATATTAGGTCTAATAGTCAATGTCGTCACTACATTAATTTTAGTATGGTAAGTCCCCTTATAACCTATTCAAACTCATCGAATTTGTGTCACAGCTAATCGTCAGCTACCGGAACGACTTTCATTTTTTGCCTGTATACGCTATCACCACTTTCTTTTTCTTGCTTCCCCTGTTTAATGTTAGCAAATTTCTATCAAACTGTCAGCTTCATTTTGTCGCATGTTATGTTAGCTACTCGTAGTTGCACACGATTGGTCGCGAATACGTCGCGCCACCGACTCTGATAAGATACTATAAGAAATATTGTCTGGTCAACTTGATTATAATTTAAGACAAATGCTTTAAAAACATGTAGATAATTTTTTTTAGGTTTGGTTCAGTATGCTTGATTTTCATAATGTTGTTGTCCTAAGGCACCCCACTGGTGCAAAGGGCCCTCGAGAGTTTCTTCCATTCCGCCCGTATATAGGTATAGTCTGATATTTTTAATTTGAGATATTCTTAACAGTCTTCTGTAGGTACATAAACAAAGAAATAAACACATATTATTTTTAATAATTCATATTGTGTGGGTTGATGAATGCTCTCAAAAATCATTGAAATTAGCATTAGAGAGGCTCCAAAGGCCTATCTTTAGCAATAATATAATATAGGCCTTTGGCAGCTCACTTTGGGGTAACTTCAATATTATAATAAGCTTTTCTTGTCTTCTAAAGCAATCAGTTGTATCGGATCATGTCTGCTAAACCTAGAATACTTTTATTTTTATGGTGATTCACAACCCCTTGAGAAATCATCCTACTCAAAGGCAGCATAGTTTATTCTGCTTTAAGTAATTGTTTTGAGATATTCCAAGGAATTTTTTAACAGGTGTTTTTAGGTGGAAAGTTATACCCTTATCCTAAACTGTCCTAAAGTATGAAACAACTAGTTTGGTTTTTGAACACTTCAGTAGTTTCAAAAAAGATGATAGTGTATGACAGCTCCGTAGCCCAGGTGGTAGTGCCTCCGACGCACAGGGTCGCGGGTTTGTATCTCGCCAAGTGCAAGCATTTGTGTGATGAGCACTTGTGTTTGCCTTGTGTCTGTTTGTTGTTTATCTATATAAGTATGTATTTATCTATTTATGTAATGTATATCAGCTGTCTGGTACCTATAGTACAAGCTTTGCTTAGTTTGGCATAAGATGGCCATTTTTGAAGATGTATTTTTTATTATTATTATTTTACCACATATTTATTATTATTATTATTTCAGTTTTGTAAATTATATATATTTTTTACTAGCGCTCTGGTTTACACAAGTTTTTAAATTAGACCTCCAGCAATTCAACTGAACTGTAAAAACCGCATTTGGTTTCATATTTTCTAAAAAAGAAATTCAAAATTCAAAAATTATTTATTTCCATAGGATGTTATTACATCACTTAGATCTATGTACAGACATCAGCGAGTTCCAATTTTAGTATATGTGTTATAGTCAAACCTCGAAGCTCCGGCGCTCCTAGGCTTGACTAGTCAATCCTCAGGTCTGACTTGAAGTCTTAGTCAAAGCCCAAACAAATGAAGTTTTTCGGCCACTGACTAAAGAATTTTCGTCAAACCTAGGAGAAACTAATTTGGTCAGGCAAACATCAAAACTCAATTTAATGAAATTTCAATGTTTGACTGAAAAATTAGGAACTTCTAGGTTTGACTAAAAATACTTTAGTCAAAGGCCGAAATTGGAATATATTTCAGGGTTAGCCCGAAGGCTTTGGTCAAACCTAGGATAAACCAGTCATTCCGCAAAGAGACTGCATATCAACCTTTGACTATGACATTGCATATAACTATAGATATATTATACTAATGTATGTAAATAAAATAAAGTAAAATAGCTTTTTATTCAGTAAATTTTAACATGCTCAACTCCATAAGTATTAATATTAATGATAAATTATAATAACATTTAAAATAAATAAATTCAGCATTCCTCCATTCCAGATTGATTTTTATTGAATTGCCTTTCGACACAGGCCTCCCCTATAGACCTCCAAACTTCTCTATCTTGCGCTTTCCTTGTCCACATTAATGTATGTATAGATTAATTTAATTCCTGTATTGTACACACTTAATACTTGAGATTTTAATAATAAATCACAAAGTTAATAGCATCTGTGGATGTTGTTGTTGTTTAATATCTCTTCAAGTTTTCGTGGCTTTATAGTTGAAACATGTTTTTATTACAACTGAAACAAATTAATTTTTCACTACAAGACAAAATTAAACATGCACTTACTCGAAACACATGTATAATAAACATTTGGACTAAACAAATAGACTGGATGAGAAAGGCTCAAGACAGAGAGAAATGGTGCAGGATGAAGGAAATTTGAATCCCAAAGGGATCCATAAAAAATATTTATATAAATATCTGAAACAAATAAAATAGGAAATATTATTATTTATTTTTTCTTCTAAAGGAGGTGATTTCCTGCCACACGAGTCTTAGTGTGATAGGGTCTGTTGTCGGGGCTGTGATGACAGAAGTTGTAGTAATCTTCTTGTAATGCAGCTGGTGTTTATTTGAACTGTAATTTTCTGTGTGTTCCTTATGTGCATGTAAAACAACCTTTTAAATATTCATCCTTTTGTTTTTCATTTTCGCGCAATGGTTGCCTGGAAGAAATCGCTTAAAGCGATAAGATCGCCAATTGCCTTTCTCCTGTATTGTTATTCTGTGTTTGTATGAGTGTTTTTTTTATGTGCAATAAAGAATATTTGATTTTGATTTGATTTAAAATGAAATAAAGTGGCTGTATTATTATTATTATAACATTAAACAAACATATCCCACCAAAAATGTTACCTATCAATTAAAATTTTATTTATTTTATATTTTCTATTTTGGTGGTTAAACTATAATATAAATATTTAAATTAATAGTCTTTCAGAAACAAGTCGAACACATCTTTTTAAATATTTTCATCCTTCTGTAAAATAAAATATGTGTGATGGTCAAAATATAAATAAGTACCTATGTTACATAATAATAAATAAGTAAATGTTCTACCATTATAGTTGCCAAAACTACCAATAAAAAAACTTAAATACATGCCTTATATGGGAATAAAAAAAATAGTTTAAAAAACATGCTTATGTCAGTAATTACTATCCTACTTTTCTGACTTGATCACCAGACTCTCGTTACCAACTGCATAAACCAAAAGGACCCAAACTTGAGGGGTTTACTAGTATTCATTAAAGAGTTCCACTATCCAGCTCCTGGCTTCATCATCAGACCCTTGTCACCAACTGCACTGTATTGAACTCATCATAAAATGAGCCCAAACTCGAGGGGTTTACTAGTAGCAATTAAAGATTTCCACTATCCAGCTCCTGGCTCCATAGTCAGGTCCTTGTCCGTCACCAACTGCACTGCATTGGACTCATCATTACAAATTTAATGAGCCCAAATTCGAAGGGTTTACTAGTAACTTTTGAAGAGTTCCACTTTCCAGTTCCTGACTCCTTGATCAGATCAGCTCGATGTTACCAAATTATTGTAATGTCATCTGAATTACACAAACCTACAAAATCTCAAAATGACACGATACTTAGAAGTACCAGTCTTACTTGCCACCAAGATGCCAGTCTTACTTATACCTCTTATTTGTTTAAATTGGCAGAGTTGGATGGAGTTGTAGGGTGACGCCAACGATACTAAACGTTTTTATTCTTCCAGGTACAGCCCAGACGCGCGGCAAGACCCGCCCCGATGGGCATGCGCGTTATGTGCGGTCGGGGTGTTCATCTACCAGAGCCTGGACGCCATTGACGGCAAGCAGGCCAGGAGGACTGGCAGTCAGTCGCCGCTAGGGGAACTCTTCGACCATGGCTGTGACAGCATATCTACAGTCTTCATAGCACTCAGCGCGTGCATAGCTGTGAAGCTTGGAGAGTATCCTACGTGGATGTTTTTCCAGGTGAGTGTTTAACCCCAATGATAAAAGAAGTGTAATAAGTTTGATGCATTTGTCTGCATATCTAATGTCTGTCACATTGTAGCTCCCGAAATCCTATTTCCGATTAATTTACGAATCTTAATTCAGAATTTCGACAGGAAATAAATTTTAATTATTTTACTTTTTAGTTAAATTTTATTAGATCACCATTATGCTAATTAATTAAATGACACGCTCGTATAATATCAGTTGTAAAGGGAGTACCTATATATACTTGATTCAATTGAATTCTTCACGATTTGCTTAATACAGTCTACCACGAAGTCGCCGCTTGTTATAATTTTGTTTCTTTTAATTATTAAATTCAGAGATTAAAGAAAGGAATTTGTCGGTCTTTTTCTGTTTAATTAGGCAGATATAGCTGGATCTAAAAATATTGGGATCTACGGTTCGATTTCTGGCTTCGTAGATGATTGAATCATTAATTCAAAGCAGCTTAGTTGTTTTTTGTGTATGTTTTCATTTTCTGAACACAGAATATCTTATCTGAAAATATCCTAGGAGACAACGAGGAAAATCTCTCGAAGTGATGCGAATGTCCAGAGCGTTAGAAATTGACCCCGAGTGAAACCGAAGGTATCATTAGCTTATACGAGTAAGCGCTCTGCAAACTGATGGAGGAATACCTCGTGCCTGTACAGCGTTTACGAAATGAGTGAATGAGGGTACTGTTGCGTGCGTGACCCGTATTTTATCTTGTTTACAATTCTAGAACCGGGTTGTGTTTGCTATGTGTAATAATTAGATTCTTTGACGACGGCGACGCGTGTCACTCGACCACTTAGCTAACTGGGCTAATGTCATTACCATGCGGTACGATAATCTCGAAGGACTCGACATTTTTAAACTACATAATTGATTTGGTAAACGAGAGTTGATTACACTGTTGTTTCATTATGGCAACTAAAGGCCTGCTAGATTAAATACAAAATAAACAAGTTACAAATTATAATATGGATTACACCGACAAAATACTTTTTCGTAATAAATATTATGAAAATATGATTGTTTACAGATCAGTCTAATTGGCTACGCAACGAACACTAAATTGAAACTAGTAACCGCCGCCCGGGTGTACTGTAGGAACTGTAGCTACTTTAGCTACAATTCGCTACTTAACAAAAACGCACTGTTATTAAACTAACTTCTTCTATATTCGTTTTTACAACTTCTCATAGGACCATAGTCCGCACACGTCGGCGGACGGCAGGTAAGAACGTCAAAACTCCCCGGCTGAGCCCAGATGAAGTTTCTATCGCTTTCTTTTTAAACAAGGTAAAAGGAGAACAAATATATCCTAAAAATAAAAAGAATCACACCGCCATGCCAGCACCAAACCATATGGCACGAGAACCAACGAGGCCCGATTCTACAGTACCTAATCATTACATTAATGTAAAATAATGTTTGATAGTTTATCCATCTTCCATGCAAAAAAGATCAATGGTTTGATGAGATGTTTTGTACAGAGAATATATCCTTTTCTCCGACACGCTCGAAAATGTGATCATTACTGTAAAAAAACAGTACGCGAAGTGACTCATTTTTGGACGAAACATTGCCCATACAAAACAGCGGCCGGCAATGTGCCCTGAAACGGCCTAGGCCGGCAAAGTAACTTTCGTTCAGAAATTTCAATGTTTTTGAGTCGTTTATATTAGCATACTCTTCATAAGTTTTAATGTTCTAAATTCAAATTTTATATGAATCGTACACGACTCGTAGTAATTTGAGTTGGCTGTATGCTCTGTATGACACTGGCACAAAACAAAAAGAAAACAAAAGTGCACAATATGGCGGTTTGTAATTTTCGCCGCTTTTATTTTTATCGTACTATGTATTTATTTTTCATGATGGAGTTAACTAATCATTGAATTGGGGAAATATTATAACAATGAATGGTTCAAGGAATCATAGTAAGTAGAAAGTGATAAAGATTAGAAATGTTTCTGATTTCTGAAATTATAAGTTTAGTGCCATACAAGTAGACATATAAATCACCTGCGGCTCGCACTTTCAACGTGTCCTTGTCTAACAATAACTAATTTTGCGGCCGCGGCAGTAATGTACTATTATTACGGAGATTATGGGCCACAAAATCTTATTCCCACGGAAAAATTCTAATACAACGCAAGCGTAGCTGAGGGCGACTAGCCTGCCAAAATCTTAAAGAAATACTTCTTTTTTAATTTTCAATTCAATACTTGCTAAGAAAATTCTGAATCGGGAATATTGCCAAGCAACAAGTCTGGGCATGTCCCCATGGCCTCTACCGCCTGGAGAGTTGCCAGAACTGATGATTCAGTCTTTTACCTAAATCGGTGGACCAAATATAGTCCATCCTAAGTCAAGGCCAGGTTGACAAGACGGAGAGTGATGGGTCCGCTTTCTTGAACAAACTTAATTTCAAGATCATGGCTGGTTAGTTTTGTTTTCCGATGTGCGCGTGCAGCTGCGGATGCTCTATGCTGGACGTAGGCCTCCCCAAGGGCACGATCACCGATCGATATAAAATGTATAACCCACAACAATTTTAAAACACTCGTCTTCAATCACTGTGATGAGTCGTTGACATCTTATATGAGATAATGCGCGTGGCGTGTCGTCACGTAAGACCAATTTGTTCGCACATAAATTAATGGATCGCACTTTAATTTCCTACGAGTTTGACAGTTATAACTAATAACTTAACAGGCAGAATGAATTTATTTGTCTGGCTCTGTTGCTTTGGTTGTTCTAAAACGAATCTGTGATGAATAGCATTGACAATAAAATTAAATAAACGAGTACAAAACAATTCACCATAATACAATAACTGAATAAATACATAATTTAAATTACTTATTGGCAGCCCTGAAACTCGGTAACTGTCTTGTCTGTGTTGTGTAATATTTTCGCAAAACAATACAATGCTATATTATTAATCGACTCCGAACAAAAAGTGGAACACAGCTACAAACTCGTACCTTCAAATTCAAACTCAAAATTCAAATTCAAAATCATTTATTCGTCAACATAGGTAAAAAGGTTGGTACAATATTATTATGTCGCTCTATGTCGCACCTTCCGGTATACGATTTTATAAAAATTGGAAATAAAATTATGACAACATATAAATCTTAAAGTACATAATATCAAAAGTTCAATGTCAATTTATATAATAAAATCAAAATAATTTATTTTATAATTACATTAAGAGTCATTTAAAAATTCATGAATTGAGTAAAATGTTTTTTTCAATTAAATAATGAGTCAAGTTACGTTTAAATTTAATTAACTGGTCACATCGTCTTATATCTAAAGGTAATTTATTATAAATCTTCGGGGCCATCCTAATTACACTTGCCCTGTATAAAGCAGTTTTACCCGCCCTTGTTCCTAAATCGTGTCTGCGACGTGCACTAGTTACTTTACTGAACAATTGTTGGTTACGTCCACGTTACGTCTAATAAACATTGATATTTCGAATATATATAATGATGGGAAAGTGAGTATTTTCAATTGTTTAAAATACGGTTTGCAACTATCCGTTTTTTTAGACCGCATATCGCCCGTATGCATCGTTTTTGTGCCTTAAATATATTTACTACATAGGGCGCGTTACCCCAAAGTCATCAAAATTTAGTTAACTACTAAACAACAAGTTGTTAAGTAGCAACTAAATTTTAACTAAATTTTAAGTAAGTGTTTACACGTCATTTTAGTAGTTAAGCTCTTTAGTTAGCCCAAGATGGACGATAAACAGCGAATTCAAATATTTAATAAATATAATAAATAAAAGAATAAAGTATAATAAAATATTTATTTTTATATAATTAATATTATATATTTTTTTTTTATATTATATTATTATTATTTTTAATGTAATATTTAGTATTAATAATATATAAATCATTAATATTTCTATATATACCTATATAATAATATATATTAAAATATTTCCAAAAAATAAACATAAAACACTCGCACTTAACTTCGCACTTCGCATTTAACTTAAAATTAACTAAATCGCGCCTTTCCAAACGTGTCAAGTGACAGGCCACGCCCACCAACTAATCCGAAAAATTGAAAAAGTTCTAATCTACTTGTTTACTTGCACACTAAATTTTAACTTGCATATTACTACTAAATTCGCTGTTTACACGCATTAAGTAGCTTAAAATTAAGGTAAAATTTAGTTAACTACTAAACAACTTAATACGTGTAAACCAGCCATTACTCGCGAGACGACAACATCCAAGTAGATCGAACGTCGCGCGCGCAACGAAATGCATCAGCAGACAATTCGTTTCATCGTTAGATAGTTTAAAAGTGGTTTATAGTAATGTAATTGTAAAATAGTGTGAATATAAATTATTATGCATTAATTTGTTACGCAAAATAATAAAATATAGTAAATTCATGTTTGTTTAAAAATAATTAGGTCGTAAGATTATTCTTTTTATTAGTTTTGTAAGTTATTATGATCACAATGTTACAGGTGTTTTAACGTACTTTCATAACGATGTTTGTTCTTTACCGCAAGAGCGTCGTATAAGCTACACACATGTATATGAATTCAAAAACACATTGGTACATAGTGGGTTCACGGCGTCATGGTGGTTTGGAACGACCGTAGCCGCTATACCACAGCTTACTTTAATACCGTAGACCAACCTATTATTTTCTGGCTTCCAGTGTTTCTGCGCAATGACACTGTTCTACTGCGCGCACTGGCAGACATACGTCACGGGGACGCTAAAACTCGGGCGCATCGATGTCACTGAGGCCCAGTACTCCATCATCGGCATACATATCGTGTCTGCCATACTCGGACCCGACTTCTGGGCCACTCAGGTAATGTTGACCTTTTAATGTGATCCTCTGTTTTAGGTCTAGCGAAAATAAAGTGCGCCTAAAAAGAATAGTACTTAGAGAAAAATTACTTGAAGCACATTGGCACCAACTTAACGTAGCCTGTGTAAGAATTTCAAACTGAAACTGATCGCCGCCATACTTATTCGACAGTACTGTCTATAGTTGCAGTGCCGACTTTTCTTTGAATAAAGATTTAAAAAAATAACTTTTTACTACACTTTTTTCGGCGTATTTTATTAAGTAATGACACAGAAACATGAAGACATCTATAGCAGATCGCCCTAATCGCTCGTCACCCAAATCCCAACTCGTCATTAAGAAGTCCTTAAGTTAAGAGTTCGAACAAGATAATCTACTAAGATAAAATAATCTGCTATAGAAATCATACATGTTGTGTTAATTTATTATAAAAGAACTTGCATCAAATATTTGTATCAAGCTTAAGTTTTGATACTCGCATACATGTAGATTTTATCAAGTTCTTTTACTAAGTTACAGTCATGTGCATAAGTCGAGCACCACGTTCGTTAGGTTGTATGTTATTCTTGAAAATAACCATAAAATAAGTTATTTTGAAGTACGTATTCAGTTCATAAAAACTCGACTTTTGAACGTGACTGTACGTACATAGGTTAAACCTATTACCGTAAGTAGATTTTTTGTTTTCAATATAAGGAATGTCTGTTATAGAAGCCCATTGTATTGAAAACATAAAACTTCTTTTCTATACCTGTTATTATGATTTAATTTTTATTAATATTGATGTAACAAGTTTTAAACATAAGAAATCCGCTATAGAGAATACGTACGAATAGTCACCGAGTGATATCTAAAGGTGATTCACCAATCATGGTACGATTCATTAATTGACGTGGTAGAGATGCCTACAAGTATCACTCGATGATTGTAATACCTACGACAATTAGAACGTCCTTCTTGTGGTTACGTGTGAGCATTACCGTGGTTGTTGATTTGATATAATATGATGTCGCTTACAATCTTTTCTTGTAATCTGACTGTTCACCATATTTTATGAATTATTTTTAAAATATAGATTAGTAGAAGATGATTCGCGAAGAAAAAAACAGAATCGGTTGAAAAACTAATTTACAGTGATATTTTAAAGTTTCAATATGTCTGTCTCTTTCAAAAAAATTTTTTTGTATGGAGGTTATATGGCGTTACTAACAAATAACGTCACAAGTGGGTATATGCCTCTCTGTCTAATCTTGAATTTCAAACCTTTATAACTCGGTAAATTTTAAAGATAGAGCAAAAATTATTTTAGTGTTCGATAGCAGAAACTAAGAAGTTTGGATTTATAAAATAAAAATAAAAAGTAGTCCGATCTCCTATTATAAAGCGAAAAATGAAAAATTTTGTCTATTTTGGACAGGACTATTTTAATCTGTAATCTTTTCTTGTACAAGTTGAATATGGTCGGATCTTTCGTAAACCGAAGCAAGCTTCAGCCCCTCCGTGGGGATTATATGAAGAGATAGTATCGTTAGACTTTGAGTGTAGAATTATATTGTAATTTAAAAAAATACTTATCATCACCTGTCCTCTACTCGTATATTACTTGAAGGTCGTTCGAAAAGTTACGATTACATGTAAATGATTGCCCTTCTCTGATTTGGGACTTGATTAAACAAGTAACACGCTAATTCCTGTGTTATTAAAAAATAGATAATTTCTAATGATTAGGTATGATTGTTGTTTACGTATAAAATATTTTCAGCAATTAAGTAGGAAGTAATTAATAACAGATATAGCGAGACGGTTTGTTATCTATGGAGATTTTATTTCTACAGTTTTTTTCTATATAATAATAAATTACAGGCTAACGTAGTTTATCGCTAGGAATGTTGTTAAAGTCATAGCCACTTACTAAAAAAAACTAGCACAGGCAGAAAATGCATCTGCACGCCTCCGTGATTATACTTCGGTCTTTCTTATAGCCAGTTTAATGTTTACAGGCTCCATTTTTAGGGTTCCGTAGTAAAAAAGGAACTCGTATAGTTTCGCCATGTCTGTCTGTCTGTCTGTCTGACTAGAAGGCTGTAATTAGGCAATGATATACATATCAATCAAGCCGACAAAGCTGAAGAATAAAATCTTTAAGAATTTTTTTTAGGGTTCCTCTGGTACACGTGAAGGGGGTTATTGTTTTTATTCACGCCTGCCTTATAGTGTGAGGTATCGTTGGATAGGTTTTTCAAAAATAATGGGGGTTTACTAGAACCATTTTCGATGCTAGTGTACGTATCAGAAATATTTCGTTTTAAAGTGTTTTTTTTTTTTGTTGAGTCAAGTGTGTCCTCCCCCCCTTACCAGAGAAACCGTTGAATTTTGAAATGTGAAATAATTCACGGTAGTAGTGTATTTATGATTAATTTAAAAGGAAAATTATCAACATCAAGTAGGCTTTACAGGTTACTGAATAATGGACCAATTTATAAAATGTACTTGTACAAGTAAGAAATTCGGTACAAATATCATAGAAAAATATTGTGATGAATGTTAACTGTCTTAAACAGGTACCTACCTAAGTAGTTTTAGTCAACTACGGATCCCTACACTTTGCGTGGCCCGACACGTGCTTGGCCGGTTATTATTTGTTAATTGACGAATGTTAAATTGGCCATTTATGACGGCCGAAGTATGCATATCATTAATACGCGTAAATATTATTGGTAGATGAGGTGTGTGCGTTAGACGCAGGTGAAAACATGTGGAGTTAATCGCGCTTTACACTTGTATCGGATGCTAACAGCCGGTTATTGCTGTTGCAGTTACTAATTAACTGTAGTGCGACTCACACATAGAAATGTATATCGAGTTCGACTGAGTTTTTAGCCTAATTGAAAGTGGGCAGGATCACATAGCCTGCTTGTCGTATAGTGTTGAATTATGTTGAAGTAGAGTAGCTAAGATGTTTGTCGCAGCTTATCTAACTTTACTTTATCTACCAATAAGATTTAAACGTAATGTACCTAAGTGCTAAAACATCCACATTTTTCTTTAAAAATACCCACATGAGTTTCTTTAAAATTTATTTAACGTCAAGCTATTCTTAAATTCTCTTGTGCGGTCACAGAAATTAACTGTTTAGCAGATTTGTGTTCTGATGTTACTCTTTGGTAAGTGTTCTAATCGAAGATGCGAACATAAGTAAGCAATACACAGGCACCTTATAATGACATCTCAATTCTACGTTCTTGAGACTGTGTAATTCGATAATGTAGGCCAAGTATTATAAATGACATTGTGGTCGACTTTGACCACCTCGGCGGCTTTATTGAAAAAAAAACCAAGATTTTGTTGAATGGATTTGAACAGTAAATATGAAAACTGCTAAACAATTGATTTCCGTATTCGTTAACAAACTACTGTGCTAAATTATACTACTTTCCTAATCGTATACGGTTGTGAAAAAGGGATATGTTGTGTTACGATTTCCTGACATTCGTTCCAACATCCTTCGCAATTGGAAAACAGTATCGTTACTATGTTAGTGATAATAAAACTAACCACTTTATTAAAGATATTGTGTGGTTCTCTACATTTGAACTGCTCATAATATAAGTAGGCTTTAGAAAAAAGATGCATAGAAAGCGACAAAAATTTCAATCGTAGAAAATAGTGTTCTCATTTTATTTTGTTATATATCGAACCTTCGAGTCTCAAATAAGCACTGTAGCAAAAGCCATTTTGTCCAAAATTCACTTCAAATGCTAACTTATGTAGTTTGACGAGCTCTATCGATCAGAATATTTAAAATTTTGCTATTTAAAAAAAATCTTTCACTACTCAGATTTTTCAGCAACAAAATTCTGATTATTTTCTATTTATCGCCGCTTTTCTTGACATTGCACAACTGTCGTAAATTAAGTCTATGTATGAACATTATTATTGCTATTACAACATTATTTGCAATGGGAAGCTTGCAGTTATTTCAGTATATTTTGTCGTAATTAATAACGAGTTAAAATAATACATTTTACGTCATTAACATTACAAATAATATTTGTAGTGTTATTGTCGTAAAATGTATTGTTTTCCCTTTCGAGTCTCAAATTTTGTAAAAGCCATTTTGTCCAAAATTGACTTCAAATGCTAACTTATGTAGTTTAACGAACTCTACCGATATCGACCCTTCGAGTCTTAAATGTAGTAAAAGTCAACTTTAGGGAATTCTGCGAATGTGTTTTACCTATGCAACTTAACAAATTTTTTAAACAAACACTTCAGAATTTTACCCTGGCTGGCTGGCTATACTTTTCACAGCTCGTGTCATTTCAGTCTTTAACAAGGAAACCACTGAGAGAAACCATAAAAAAAAAACAATTACCTCATTTGTTTTAACAAAACATAAAGGCCCGGCTACACGGGAACAGGCTTTGCAGTTTTCCATACATAAAAAAAACTGTGCATGCCAACTGCATAAACTAGTTTGTGCAGGTAAACGGAGCGTGTAGCCGGGCCTTAAGTCTCTTATTAATCAACAAGAAAAGAAAACAAAATTAAAATTAAAACTACATGTTTTAACAAAACATAAGTCTCTTAGAAATTAATTCAACATAATCAACAAAAAAAAAAAAACTACTACTACTACTTACTTTCTCTGTTTAAAGAAAAAAAATACAACAAGATACACCCTATATTTCTTTAGAAAAAAAATCGTCAAGTTCCGGTAAAACTTAGTGCCAAAATTTGGCTAAGTGTTCAATAATACCTTTGGAATGGTTACGTATACCTACATTCATTGTATTTTACTACATTAAAGTAGGCTATCATTTCAAGCAATATGTATTTACAACAAATTTGATTGTCCCATAAATTGCAAATTTTGTCGTAAAAGCCCTATCTCTTGAATTATTGGAGTTACCTATTTTACGCTTATCCAGTTTTAAAGGTTTTTTTATTCTCAGTAGTATACATAAATAGTACGAATATAGCTCTAAAAATAAAAAAAACACAATAGTTTTTACTTTTCAATTTTTAGTTTTTTGCGAATTCCCTAAAGTCGAGCTTTGGCTTTTACTACATTTGAGACTCGAAGGGTCAATATTTTTGTTTTGAAATATTATTTTTAAGCTTCGTTTAAATTAAAGAAAATAATCAAATGCCGTCTTACAGACAAGCGTAAGGGCGTTTGCGCACTACACGTATCCGGTTCTTATTCGTTTCTTATCCGTTTCTGATCCGGTTTGGCCGTTCTAGTAATTGTATGGACGCTTACGCACCCATACGTATCCGGTTCGTTTTCGATCCGTAAATTCTCACTCCGGATCGGTTTTTTTACGGATCAAAACCGAGTTGAAGTGGCCGCCATACAAATTGTACGTACGCTTGCGCACTACACGATTTTTTTACGGATGAAGAGTGAGGTACGGGGAGGGGAAAGCTCGCGCTGCTAGTGATGTGCCAAATTGACTATATTTTGATAAACAAGTATTTTAGTACTCGTTACAAAAATAATCGAATGCACACTCGAGACAAGAGACTCCAGGATTCTATTTACGTGAAACGAACTATACGAGTAACGTGAGCGACTTTAATGCGGGATCTACATTACATAAGTAGATATAATTAAAAAAGATCAACCTAGTATTCGAATTCTACAAGTACCCGAAATCTATACTAGAGTACCGTCGATTGCTCATCCGTCAGTGGTAAAGTGTTAACACTTTCACCTTGAACGCTTCTTGCTTCTATAGCATTATGGTCGAGATCAGCTCAATCAGTCAGCTCGACTCGGTACATCACTACGACAATATCATGCAATATCGTCTCAAATACGAATGAAAACCGGATCGGATACGGATGAGTGCGCAAACGCCCTTAGTCATCTTATTGAATTATGTCGATGAGACGGTAGTTAGATGCTTATTTAATAATATGTAATATAGGATTACAAAAGCTTATGAGATGAGTAATAAAATAATACCTTTTTTCTTTATTAAACAACTTACGGGTTTTGTTTGTAACGCAACGTATATAGCATACGTGTAAGTATTGTTAAATTTGTGGTTAGCTTACCTAGCTTTTATATAATTGTTTAGCGGGTATTTCACAATTATGATATACTGGGTGTCCAAAAAGGGTGTTGGCAGTTTATATACGAAAATCATAAATGAAAAATATATCATTTCATAATTTTATTACTATTTGCAAAAGGTACATACAATGGAAAGTTTTCGACGAAAAAATTATGTTGTCCAAATGACGTCCATTACGATTTTGACACTCTTCAAGTCGTGGCCGTAAATTGCCTAAGACACGTTCACATAAAACGTTAGATAAACGATTTTTGTTATTTCACTTGCAATATTGTTTTTCAATTGGCTAAGAGTTGACGGCTTATTTATGTAAACCTTACTTCTTTAGGTAACCCCATAAAAAATAATCAAGTGGACTTAAGTCCGGGCTCCTAGGGGGCCATTTAAGGTTCCCGTTAATTGAGATAACTCTTTCTGGGAATAACTCATTCAATGCTTCAATAGACCTTCTACTCGTGTGACATTTGGCACCGTCCTGCTGAAAAAATGTTGCCGAATTGTAACCTCTAAATCCCTGTAAAGATGGTACCAAAAAACTTTCAATCATGTTACAATATCTGTCCGCAATTTAACTGTAAGTGCATGTCCCCTACCGTCCTCAAAGAAATAGGGGCCGATTATGCCCTTGGCGGACATTGCTGCCCACACTACCACCTTAGGGCTGTGAAGTGGACGCATATGCTTATAACGAGGATTTTTATCACACCAATAGCGACAGTTTTGTTTATTGACATGGCCATTTAAGTGGAAATTTGCTTCATCGCTAAACAAGACATTGTTGAAGTTGGTAAAGCGCGCAAACATCTCCTGAACAAAATTTAGTCGCTGTTCATAATCTGTGGGTTTTAATTCTTGCACTAATTGAATCTTGTAAGCACGTTGCAAATCCTTCTTTAAAATCAGGTGCAATGTTGATTTTGCAATGTTTACGGATTGACTTCGCTTTCGCAGTGATAGTGAGGGATCTTGCCATACCGACTCGTGAACTTCTTGAATAACTGCAGGTAGCCTTATTTCTCTCGGACGTCCGCAATCACAGTTTTTTAAAGTTGACCCTGTAGCCTCAAATGTCTTAATCCATTTTCTAATGATATTGGCACTGGGAGATAAAGAAATGTCCCGTATATTGAATTGCGCGATATAAGCGGTGAGCTGTTATTATCGAATTATTGTTTTGATAATAAACTCGTACACAAAATGCACGCTGAGCTCCGGTATACGAATCCATTGCAACTAAATTTCCAATAAATTCCACGTATGACATTATATATTTTTTTGTTATCTACCCTCATTAAGATGATTTATTGATATTTAAAAGTGCAAATACCCTTTTTGGACACTTTGTATTTATATTTAAAAAAATTGTATCGTCTAGCTTTGTTGTCAGAGGTACTTTAAGCCATCAATGTCGTGGTCGCAAAAGAGTCCCATACTAAAGCTGTTGAGTTCCTTTAGCTTGCTAATTGCTTAACGGGATCTTTCTCGATATACTATTATCAACGGCCATTAGCAAGCATCCTTAGCCTTAAATGCTGAAGACTGCCAACATCTGTGTACGTACATCGCCAGTGTAGGCTGCTTGAAACCTCTGACAATAAAGCCCAGTGATAGGTCGTAAATAAAACCTGAGGGCTGTAGGTGGGCGGAGCGCTGGAGATGCGTTACTCGCTGGCTTTGGCGGCCGTGGCGGCGTCCTTCCTCACCTGGGGGGCTCTGGCCGCGGCCATAGTCGCCGGCGGCGTCGGCAAGAACGGCTCCACAGTGGCTGTGAGCACCTTTACACATTACAGGCTTTAGTGCACGCGTAGACGCCCTTCCTTTTTCAAATCTCTATTTTTTTTCTTTATCTTTTGGGAGCCGGCTCATCCTTTTGAATATAGCGCAATTTTAGGCTGTACTATCGATAACGCGATTAGCTGCCCATAAAAGACAGAATTAATTGGAAATGTGTCACTGCTTGATAGAGACGCAATGATTTATCTATTCATAGAGTGAGACGGACACTTATTCTATCTTGTAAATGGGTAGTTAAAAGTTGTAGCTGTTTGTGCGAACAGATATAATTAGCATAATAAATAATGCTGTATCATTGCGCTTTTAGATAAGAATCACCGTGTATTTGATATATTTGTTTCTTTTTGCCTAAAATATTTTTTTTACTTATTAAAGAAATACCTACGCCTGCACTACGGCTAGGGTACTTTGGAGACGTGGGAGAGTGTAGCAATTTTATATTTTTTATAAATTCAAGACGTTTAAAGTCAAGTAAATGTATGTGTACGAGAGCGTGATTTTACACAATAGGGCAAAAAGACTCGTAAAATTGGAGTCCAATAGGGGATCGGACTGGTCCTAGCTTTACTATATTTTATGAATTATTTTTAAAATATAGATTAGTAGCAGACGATTCGCGAAGAAAAAAACAGAATCGGTTGAAAAATGAATTTACAGTGATTTTTTAAAGTTTCAATATGTCTGTCTCTTTCAAAAACGATTTTTGTATTTTTTTTATTATAATGGCGTTACTAACAAATGACGTCACAAGTGGGTATGTGCCTCTCTTGAATTTCAAACCTTTATAACTCGGTCAATTTTAAAGATAGAGCAAAAATTCTTTTAGTGTTCGATAGCAGAAACTAAGAAAAGTTTAAGGTTTGGATTTATAAAATAAAAAACAAGTAGTCCGATCCCCTATTACGTATGTTTCTTTTATCAACGAAATGAAAATAGGCTTGTTATAAATTGTATCAATTAGTCCGTGCCCGCTATATCACCACTCTGGTAGAAATAGCGATAAGTCCGTTAAAAAAATGTATCATGTTACTCTACAAACCTCTTCCACGTCGCCAAATTAATTGAGAATGTGGGCTTCAGTGACTGTACTGTGAACTTTAATACATTTAACATAGAGTTGTTAATTTTCAAGTAGCTTTTAATTGGTATATTTAATAATTTGGTTTCATTAAGTAAGATTTAGGTTATTTAATTAGATTACGTGTTAAAAAAGCCTTAACAAATTTTCGTTTGCTTCAATCGGGCCGTTTTAAAGAATTGTCGAACCATGGCTTATCATGTGGGTTTTTTTAATGGCATGACTTTATTTCATTTAATATGCAGCCACCGTGGCCGAGTGGTCGAGATTTCGCCGCTCATTACGGAGGTTCCGGGTTCGATTCCCGGTGGGGACACTTTCGAGCAAAACTCTTTGTTAGACCTTCCCCAGTTTGGTTAAGACTTTGCAGGCTGAACCACCTGATTGTCCGAAAAGAAAGATAATTCCGTGCTTATCTATCTAGTCGTTACACGAGCCATGTCAGTGACCTTTAGCGGCTCTATAACACTGACACTAGGGTTTGAGAGGTCGGTTGTCGACCTTACAACCCACACGATGAGCGCGACGATTTATAAATCCGTATTATGTCACTATATTGAGCACAGTTGGTTTTATGCTGTGAAGTTGTATTGGTTTTGTTTTAAAAGCGCGCAGTTGTTCTACTTTTGCAAATGTACAACGTAGTACCTACTTATAGTTGTTTTAATTAATAACTGCTAAGAAATGTTGTCATACTTATAGGTATCTATGCTGATTTTAGATCTAGTTGTTTGAAATGAAATCACCTCACTAATATTATAAATGTGAAAATATACTTGGATGTTTAGATGTTTGGATGTTTGTTCCGCCTTCACGCTTAAAGTATTTAACGGATTTGGATGAAATTTGGAATGGAGATAGTTTGTAACCTGGATTAACACATAGGATACTTTTTACGGCTAAAAGTCTTATTCCCACAGTAGAATAATCGTCTTATACAAAATCAGTGCAATTTTGCAGTATATTTTTGAGATTATATGTTTTTTATAGTCTTAATCGACAGTCCTGATTCGTCACGATTAATTAAGACTTTTTAATAAGTCTTATCAATCGAGCTAAGTAGGAACTGTGACGAATGGATACTTAGCACAAGTTTTGCATTTCAAAAACAACTAAATTCAGTATAGTGAACTAACACGTCTTTCGAATACATTATAATATTTACATTATTACTGTTATTAGTTTTAGATAATTGACATAAATTAGAAGTAAAATTGTATTTGTCGGTGTCGTTATTATGTAGTCCCATATTTTTAATCTTATCTAATGTGGGTCTTCACTCATTTAGCGGTTAACTTCATCGTAACACGAGGAATGTGTGTGTTTTTTATAGCGTGTTTTCTCAGCTGATCACCGTATCGTCCATAGACGGGCTAGTTGTGGTGCCATTTTGATGGATATTTCATTATACATTATAATATAACAAAGCTTAGTTTCAACACTATTTGTAGAAACTCAAGAAAGCTCAATGCGTAAGTAAACTGGTTTTATCGCCACCACGACGACAACCTATATATTTATTTCTACAAAAATGTTTAAGATTTACTTCCACTTGTTAGAAACTGAAATATTATAATATATAATAGATTTGCAAGAAACTAAAAAAAAGTTTTGAAAAGTTAGCTAAATTCATAAACTTGATAAGCTAAATACATACCGAGAAGTTATTAAATTATTAAGATTTCATCCTGTAGATTTATAATTAGTTTTTAAATACTCATTGAAGACGCGAACGACTTTTGATGCAGATCCGCCTAGCAGAGAAATGAATATAGTTGCTGTACTGCACCCGTTTTCATAAAAACACTGCTCGTCACGGCTTCGGTTCAATGGCCTCGATTCGGGATGTCACGCTCTAATCCGTAACTTGTCCTATTTACCTTTTAAAAATTGAAAAGGGACAGGAGATGGCCATCCTAATATTAGAGCTGTCAAACATCGAATTTGAACCTTATGGCCATGTCGATTGCACAATTTTAGAGAGCACTTAAAACATGCGACCTAAAAATCTCTGACAGCTATGCCCTTATTTGAGGTTATCATTCGTTCAAATGCATATCATTCGTTCATCACCTCTCTTTCATTGGTCATAAAAACTAAAAGGATAGCTGGATTTTAAAATTAGAATTAGAGCATGACATCCCGAATCGAGGCCAATATCTGTATTTTTGTCTTAACTAGGCGGAGCAATATAACAGAGACAGACAGATCAGAATCAGCAGTTAAGTCGAGCGTTTGAATACGGGGGCAGCTGTCGCATACTTATAATTTTTCTGCTCGGCGCAACTGCTTCAAGTTTGAAGATACTTAGCTAAAGTCTGGGTCACTTAAATGTGCAAAAAAAGTTTAGTAACAACTGAAAAATTTGTCATACCTTTCACCGTGCCTTTTACAACGATAGGAAATATAGAAAGAAAGAAAGCGAAGTCCAGTTTTTGAACGTATCGCTTCTAAAAAGCGCGTACATGGATAGTGAGTGTGTATTACGTTTTTGCACATTTAAATAACCCAGATAATAAATAAAGTAGGTTTTTTTTATCATGCTCGCTCGTGGTACACAGATTGCAGACGTGCAGCTGAGCGTCGTGTGTAGTGCGATGTGCTTTGCCGCACAGATGTACTGTGCCGTGGGCTTCCTAGCCACGTTCCGTGTTAGGGGGTGCGGCAAAAACGGATCCACGGTCGCTGTAAGCGGATCTCCCTAATGCTATGGCTGTGGATGTGGCGGGGTAGAGAGTCAGTCAATGTTGTTAAACAATTTATATTCAATTTAATATCGTCTCCTGCAAAATAACGGACGTGGTGTAAAATTAGTTTCATTATGTTTTATGTTCTCTGGTTTTTAAACTAAATAAGAACTACAAAATTTTCACAGATTTTCACTAGAAAAAAAAAATAGAGTAGTAGGTTTGAAAATAAATTGTACTTGTAGTAGGATGCACAAATATTGGTTATTTAAACTTGTTTACTTTCAAAGTCTAGACACACCCGCTTTATACTATCAAATTGGCCAAAATTCTGTACAACATCCTATAGGTAGGTAACTAAAATCACAAATCAATCTGAGTTGGTCTCACAGTTATATAATTTGTTACCTTGTACTTTATTAGTAAGATTCTATTGTGTTACTGTTTGTTTCAACCTAAATAAATGAAAAAAGAAATGAAAATAATAATAATAAGCTTTTCTTATTGACTGACTCGACTATCTTTCATACACACCTAGTCTGTTATGTGCTAGAAAGCATGAAATCTCTGTTGTACATAAAGATGATGTCCTTCGTGGTGGAAGTTAAACGTTGGTTCGTCTGCTTATAAAATGCGCCCACTATTGCTCACTCTCAAAAACATCATGCCCCTAATTCATACAGAAACGCTCCACATCTACAATCTATACTCGTCCTGTATTTTTTGCTTTTTAAAGAAAAAAGGGACAGACAATGAACATTCGATTTTTACAACTGCTCGATATAAAGTTTGGGGCTGTAAAAAAAATATTGTTATGCCTCTAATTTCTGTTAACGTTAATTTATCCCTTAGATGCATGATTTTTTAGTTTTTAATAATACTTGGTAATTTTAAGCTTGTTTTTGGTCTAGAAAATTGGGAAAAGTACGATTTTTTTACGGTGTATTTTAAAAATACTGTTTTTACAGTAACAAAAAATACCTTTTTTTTCGGATTTTTCTTCCAATCTTTCAATTTTTTTTTTAAATAAAAATTTATTTTATTCCCTATTCAATACAGTTTATTTGGTAAGTACCAATAGGACATTTGCAAGCTATTATTTTTTTAGAATTCGTTTTCTGACTTCGTTTTCGCGGCAAACTCTACCTGCCGTAAAATATATAAGAAAAAATTTACAAATTTAAAGTGTTCAAATTATTTTTTGGTACTAAGGAAGATCACCGTAGCGAATAAAAAAAAAATTAATAAATAATATTTCAGGTTGTTATCAAATTTGATAAACTATGCACTGACTGCGCACTAGCGCCACTTCGAAAAAAAATCATAACTCCGAAAAAACTAAATATATTAAAAAAGTGGACGATCATTTTAAAGTGTAAAAAGTACTTTAGTATTTTTAGAAATACCGAATTTTATAAAATCTTATATGGTGTAGTAAGAGATAGCGAAAGTGCTAAAAACGGCCGTTATTAGCACTTTCGCTATCTGTTACTACAATTAACAATAGATAACTGAGTTTATTAATTCTAAAAACACAACAAGACTAATGAAACAATTTGATCGTTCATTGTTTTGATATTTTGTGTTTTCACTAAGTTATGATTTTTTATCCAAGTGGCGCTAGTGTTCACATAAGGGTTTTAATATCTTTCGTTCATCTCCTATTCCTTTAATTCCTAAGAAATACGAAAAATACATGATGACTGGTATTTTTTGTGGAGTCGCAATACTTTGCACACAATGGTGATAGCAATCAGAAAGTAACATTGATGTCTATCTGGTTGAAAAGTACCTCATTTTGGACTTGACTTTAACGTCTGACTCAGTGTACTGCGATTGATTAAATAAATGAATCTTGAATATAATTAAATGAATTAAACTATACAAATACTACATGAATATTTACTTATACGAACTATATAAATAAACATTTTTCAATACACCTTGATCGAAAATTGAAGGCATTATTATTTACTACTCCCTCTTACACCCTCACACACTCGCAATGACATATGCACACACATCCCCTGAACTTTCATATCTTTAGCTTCTGTACTTGTATACTTTTCACTTATTTAGCAACATAAGTAGATGAGATTTCATAAAAGGGACTGATTTGCAAAAGGGACGTTTTGCGAAAGGGACATTTTGCGACGAAGCCAATTGTTTTACATTGAATGTTGTTTTATGAGTGATTAAGTGTTGTAATATTTAATAATAAATGTGAATAGTAAGGATACTAAAACTGCGTGCGATATAATAAAGGTTAGTTTTTACTACTTCTACATGATCAGTTTTACTGTAGTATCATAGCTTTTGTAGGGTACATTTCTTAACTATTTCAATTTAATTATTTACTATCAGTTTTCTTACAAGTGTATTGAAAAACGTCGTACAACACACGGATCTTAGGTTTTATAACAAACTCGTGGCATTATAAACCCTCGCCTGCAAGTCAGCTCGTTTGTAATTTGCCACCTACGACCCTTGTATCGTAATGTACTAAAGTGTTAGGTTACAGATCTGTCGACAAAAGTAGCCAAAACAGATAAGAACAAAATTAAGGTCGAGTCCAAGAGTTATACAGGTTCTTTTTAAGCAGAATTGACATCAACGTTGTAGGGTCAGACTAACAATCATCAACATTACCTTAACATGATGAGTGAAGACAGCACATACGAACTTATCTAGGGATCTTCTGATGCCAGGCACGTTTACTATAGAAAGATAACAGTGTAAGAAAGACTTTCGGGCATTTTATACAACAAGGCCATGATTGACAGCTTCAACACGCATTATACGACAAAAAATAAGTTTGTCTTATAGTAATTTTATGCTCTTTAAAAAAATACAGACAATTTTTTAAATTAACTTCATGTTCCATAAAATACACAAAAAACTTGTGCATTTTGTGAACAAACTTCAAGGTCTTTTTTATAAAAGTACAAGTAGATTCATGTAGCGTTATCCTTCTCTATCAAGGCCTCGGATAATAAGTAAAATCGTCGTTTTTAAGATTGTTTGTTACAAAGTAATTTTGCTTTTGATTACAAAACATATATTTATAATAAGGCCTTTACACACGACGACATTTTCGCGCGCCGTCTCTGCGTGTTAGCCATGCATTGACGACGGTGCATGAAAATGGTTCATCCTGTGCTAAGAGCATACATTTTTTTAAATAAATAAATAAATAAATGTCAACTTGAACTATCAGTTTTTGAGTTAATTTTCCTGTGTTGGTCACGATTCATTACCATTAAAGTGAGTGTGTCAAATGTGTATTTTATGGCTTGTGTTTAAATGCCTACCAGAGATGCACTTATATTAATTCCAATAAATTCGAAATACCTGCCAAAACAGATAAATGCTCACCAAATTGCATGCCTGCAAGCAGGCATAGGTGGTCACAAGACGACCTAACCCCGAAGGGTATGGCGGAGGGAGCCGAGCTGGCTTCGCTCGTCTGGCTCCCTCCGCCATCTCCTTCTAACCTAATGTTGGGGTGCCCCGAACTCCCGCCCTGATTTGGGTGACAGTATTTGGTGAGCATTAATCCATTTTGGCAAGCAAAAATTATTTTGGTGAGCACTTAAAATGTTCCCGTATTTTATAGGTGGACTACAGTTCATTAGCGAAATCACTTAATAACGTTAGCATTCTTAAAAACCGAGATTTTACACGTCGCTCCATCAATATTATTTTGGTTTCAATATATTAATGGCATGTCTGTATTTATTTTTCGGCCGCCGCTGTCGTCATCGCCGGTAACTGCATGGCGACCATACACCGCGCATGTTTCCAACTAAACTACAGCTACCTACCATAAACATCAGTCTGAATTTAGCGGCGAATTACGTCGTAGTCGCTCTCACCTTGTATCTGATAGCTGGTTACGGTAGAGTCATACTGAAGGGTGGAGTGGGCAAAAACGGGTCCACAGTCGCAGTAAGATACTCCTTGTGCCGTTTGACACTTGCCGCACGGTTGGTGTGCTTTGATGACACGCGCACGCGCAGCTCCTGACGGGTTGCGGGCTGGCATTATTACGTTTTGACTTTGTCTTAAGTTTGACTTATTTTCTGTAAAAAAAAGTAATACTTAGTCTGCCCGAATCGTTAGAACATTATAGACAGTATCACCTGGCAGAAAAGTAAAATGATATCATGCTTCGGAAGGCACGTAAAGCCATTGGTCCCGGTTACCATCTTCGTCGATGTAATCGTTGCATTCGCCATGACTAAGGCCTTTGGGATCTTTCGACTTTATAATAGTTCGGTACTTAAGTTTTCATTATTTTCATCCAAACAATTTGACAACGAATGGAACAGAACACTATGTTAAATAAAGTTGTTCAAAATGTGACGTTGCCAATCCGCCACTAGTAAGGAGTTTACTAAACAGGCTCGGGTAGATGCTCGTCATAGGTCGACGCCAGTTTGGGTTTCTGTAAGGTTTTTAGGATTACCAAGTTATTTTGCTGCTTTCAAAATGTATTTTGTATGTAGTACAACTGCATCTAACATCTCACTTATGCAGACGCGGCGCGTATAATATTCGCAACTTCAATGCAACAGTATAGTTTTCTCTTTCTCTTCTAAGCACTTACGAAATAAGAAGGACAGATATACTGGTGCATTCAAGGTCGGAGGCCAAAGCCCGTTAAGGTACCTGTATCTGGGACTCTGGGTGCATGCAAAACAAAAGACGCCGACGTTTCTGCATGAATGCTTTGATTTTGAGATATAATATGCGCGCCGCGACTTCATTGAAGAGTGAAACAAGTTAGTGAAACAAAGTTACTTACACATTCAGTTTGCAATATTTTATATGCAGATCAAGTTCAACAAAATCGCTTGGTAACAGAGAACTCTCTTAGAAAAATTTACTTCTGTTCTGTTGTGCTGTTTCAATTACTCTCATCTTCATCTCTTGTGAATAACTTTTTACAGGAACGACTCAAATCGAAAGAAAAATATCGGGAATCGCGGTTGTGCGAACAGGATGGCAATAACAGCGCCAAGGTCACGCACCAAATGATCGCGGCCGAGTTATACTATTTATACCGTAGTAAACACGAGAATGCCAGTGTTGCCTCACTGACGCACTATTTTCTATATGAGCCGTTCCTGAAGCATTTTCTAACTAACATTAGCTGGTTAGTAATAAATATCATTACAAAACGCTTACGCTTTTGGTTGCACGGTTTGCTGATTTTACTGCATGCTTGTTTAATATTAAGTATATTGAATTCTAATTTAAAATCCCCCTTTTCACTTAAAAAACTTTCAAGTTAATATGTCCTTTTTTGACATATAATAATTTTATTTAACTTTTTTAAAATTTTGTTAGTTCATTTTTCTCCAACTACCGTCTATTTAAAGCGCAAGTTACAGGCTCGACCTCTTCTCAGGGTACCAGCATCTTGTCACCAGTGATACCTTTCTCCTTTGTGGTGGTACCAGCCTTCATCATCTTCCAGAAGAGTGAGTCGCAGGTGTATGAGAACCATCCAGCGCTGTACATCATTGCCTTTGGAATGGTTGCTGCTAAAGTCACGAATCGACTTGTGGTAAGTTTATTTTTCTTCTTTTCATGTGAGTTTTGGTTGCAGAGACTTTAAATTCAGCCAAGCGCCGCCGTGATTAAAAGCGATATAGGACAATGGCCTCGATTCGAGATGTCATGCTCTAATTCTAATTTTAAAATCCAGCTATCCTTTTCGTTTTTATGACCAATGAAAGAGAGGTGATGGACGAATGATATTAATTTGAACGAATGATAACTTAAAATAAGGGCATAGCTGTCAGTTTAAGAGATTTTAAGTCGCATGTTTTAAGTGCTCTCTAAAATTGTGCAATCGACACGACCATAAGGTTCAAATTCGATGTTTGGCAGCTCTAATATTAGGATGACCATCTCCTGTCCCTTTTCAATCTTTAAAAGGTAAAAAGGACGGACTAACTTAAATTCAGGATTAGAGCGTAACATCCCGAATCGAGGCCAATGTCTAAAAAAATTCTGCCGCTAATCTATTTTAAATGTGTTAACCAGTGTAGGTATTCGTAATCACACTAATATGTGTGAAACTATGTTTGGATGTCTGTTCTGCTTTCACGCCTAAACTACTGAAAGGATTTACCCTGGATTAACACATAAGATTATTTTTACGAAAAGAAGTCTTGTTCTAAGGAGAAAATCTTACCTGCGTGCGAACAACTAGTGTAAAAAATATACACAAACAAAATAAAGACGTAAGGACATCTCAAACAGTTTAAAACGCTAATGTAATATTTTAGTTAACCATAAATGGTAGTCCTAATGAATCCTCTATGCTCTACATGCGTAATTATTTCAAAAGTTCTTTCATTGTTCCACAGGTGGCGCATATGACAAAGAGCGAGATGGAATATTACGACTGGTCTCTTCTAGGGCCGGCCATGTTGTTCCTCAACCAGTATTTCAACAACGCCATACCTGAGTACTTCGTGCTTTGGTTGTGCACGGTAAGCTTTCCAACTATGCTTAAGAAAAGAAGACATTAGACTGGGTCTACACGTGCTATGCGACGGAAAAATGTTGGGTCAAATAATTCTTCTTCTTTTCGAGTCGATGGTTTTAGATATTGGTGGACCAGTAGGCAGCCACCCGGCGAGCGTTGTCGTCGCCTCCCACAGACCCCGTAGCGTGCAGATGGCAGGGCACGAGGGGCATGTCAGTAAATGAGCCATTGTTTGTGGGGTGACACCACACTGGCATTGAATGCTATGCGGCAGAGGTTGTCCTTGCAGCGGCCAACTTGGGTCCGTAGGGGGTTCAGGGACTTCCATATTGGCCACTGCAATTCGCCACCCGGAGGAAGTATATACTTGATTTAGCCCGCCTCGCCACTGTAATTGCGGCCTTCTCCACCGCAGTTACAGTGGCGAGGAAGAAATTATTTGAACAAATGATACAAGTGTGGCCGGCTGAGCTGACTCACCTGCAAACTAGCGCCACTTCGATATTAATTCATAAATTCATTAGTGTAGACGACATCTATGCAAAAAGCAAGTAGTGACGTTGCTGCGTTGAACAAGAGCAAATTAAAAAAAAACACTGGCGTTTGTATTACGCATCATAAGAAATATTGGGTCATCTACTTTTTTGAAATGATTGGTTTGATCATTTACTTGTTTTGAGGAATGAATGAATACGGGAGAGTTGAACGAACAATTAGTTAATTGAAATTCAAAACTATCTATATTTCTCTCCAGATATGGACAGTGTCAGACCTGATGCGTTACTGCGGGCAGATCTGCCTGGAGATCTGCGACCATCTAAAAATCCAGCTGTTCAGGATCCCCTTCCCGCCGCCCGCGCAGCCCCCGCCCGCGCTCAAGGCCTCCGACAGAAACGGTACGCACAGGCGCCAGCCGCCGAGACACGCCAAACGCGCCTCGCAAGTCTAGGTAGGGCATTACGCACCTAGGGCGGGAGAGTAGTTACTGTCCGGGTTTTGGATATTTGAAAAGTAATGGATTTTGGTTGTAGTTCGTGTTATTTAAGTCTAAGTCTAAGTAAGCAGCATGCGGTCTCAAAAACTTTCAGAAGGTAGCAAAGTACTAACACGATGTGTCGTGAAGTTAGGAACCAATCGCTATTGGTAATCGCGTATTGATGAGCAGACAGACACTAGTTCCGTACACTTCACTAGATGCAAGATTAAGGACAATTTAATATAATTTATTTATTCAAAATACTTACTTTCGTTTATTTTTTTATAATGAAATGAACGCCAACTCTAAAAAATAAGACTTGCTTATGCTCTTATCTTTTGCAAAGTGTGTAATAAATAATATATGTGAAAAGTGTTTCAATGACGTGTGCTTGGGATAAATACCTGTAAAAAAGTTGTTTTCTCTCTTAGTTAGTATATTTTATCTCTCTAGTGTAGTTTGGTCACTTATATCACAGTGAAACTTAGCCATAATGCTCAATATAGAAATGTTTTGTTGTTTCAGTGTATATTGAAAACAAGATTTATAAATGCTAGTGATGTGCCGCAAATTTAAATGACTGATAACTTTGGAATATCTTAATTTTCATGTTTTGTGGATACACCTAAACGAAATTAATTCTGGCCTCTACAGATATCTAAACTGTAAGTTAAGACCACTGCACTCTGTGACCAATTAGCACTAGTAGTTGTTAGTCAGACATTTGTCCGAAAATCCTCAATTATGTGTTTTGTACGATACACGAGACACTAAGCGTGCTTTTGTTGTTATAGTATTTGTTATTGAAGTAATAAATGTTTATTTTTTAATGTGAATACTTGCAAACACATCTACATTAAAATTACGTCTGTACAGACTTGTTATCTCATTATGGGTTAGTCTTAGTTGTATGTAGGTGCACATGTGCGTTGCTTCTGTGTGCGTAAGCTTGAATTACTTGCAAACTGCGGGTCACACACACATGTGTGGCGACACGCATCGCAACTACAAACACCTCTCCGCCAAAAATAATAAATATACTGTAATTGGATTAATTTGAACAAGAAAAGTGTTATTCGATTAATCATACATAACAAAATTGTTTAAAATAACCAGTTCTTTTCTCTCATAGAAAATAAATAGGTAGTACAGAACTATGTTAATTTAAGACCAGTTTATTACACAAATTGATACTACATCCATAATTAATTATTTAGATTCATATCAATATAACATCACTTTTAGCTTAATGAATGACCATTAAATGGTATGTACTTAGACTTAGGTTCGAGTGTTAAAAAATGCAGCAAAGATTAGGCGATTGTAAATATGTCAGTCGTATGTGCTACGTAAAGAATGCAAATTCGAAGTACCAAATATGGTTAGGTCACGTCGGAGGAGTTGGGTTCACTTCCAGTTGTGTTTGCTATAACAAAAAGTAAATAGCAAAGTCGGATCAAATTGATGTATCGTTACTTAGAAACAAGTATTCTTGTCAAAATTAAATATTAGTACCTAGTTACTTAATATTGCTCTCTTCCAAAACAGTTTTTGAACAAAAAGAGTAAAATATTTAAATTTTATAAATTAAAACTGAAGTATTTGATAATAATAAAGAAATTACTTTTAACTTTATCTCTTTCATAAAATCATGTTAACACAATTTCTATGTATGGCCACAAATGCAAACTTTGAAATGTTGATGAAATTATTAAAAAAGTAGCATAGCTTGTTGTTGCCAAAAAATGCAGAAGATATTCCATTTAAAAAAAAAATGTCTTCGTTGTTTAAATGTTGTTAAATTATGCTGATACCCATAACCATGTTTATACATATTTTATATTGTAGGAAATGGTGATTTTAGTAGAATGTAGTTAGAATAGTGAAGTATATTTTTCTTTGAAGTTTACACCACAACGTTGCAGGCAGATGTTTGTCTATATTTTCACTTGTATCTGTGACGTCAACAGTGACGTAATATTTTTGGTTAGTGATAAGCTTTTTGAAGGTTTGGTTCTCTTGAGGGTTTAAGTGTTATTATAAAGATAATAGTAATCTACGAGGCATGCCCTGGTTGTTCTAGATGACCGCCGAGCGGTTCCTAGTTGCGAAATTGTCATAGGATTCGAGCAGTAAGTGACTACATCGCTAGTTAACTTCGCTATTTTGCCAAGAGCTTGCGATAGCTTAAAGAGAAATCTTTAATACTGCTAGAAATTGTTTTTATTAATATCTTTAAATCTAGGAAACGATGAAATAACGTTTTTTTACTTACGGGTCTTTTTGGCGTTAGGCTCATGTCGGCCATTTCTATTCCCAAAAAATGGTGGTGATTTCTTTATGGATGTCATGTGCTCGTAATATTTCGCTAATTTGCAAATGTTTTAACATCATGCATAACCTGCTTATAGATGTGTTATCTTATGATGGCAGGTTTGTGTTAGTTGTGTGTGTAGGTGAATGTATGTATATGTACGTAAGCTCGAATAAGGTTAAAAACTGTACTATATGGCGCCATTGTTATAAAAAATGTCATAAACACGGTTTTCGCGGTTGTTACCAAAATCGTGGTAATAACCCGGTCGATATGTGTTATTAAAAGAAATGTCGGATACATTTTTTGAGAATACTCAATAGTAGCGCCATTAGTGTATTTAACCAACATTAGACAAAGTTTCCATTTTTACGTGAGTGTTTCCGTTTCAAATAAATAATATTGCCTGCACGCATCACAATGTCTTCAGTCTAAAAACATCTATACAGCTGTTTAAAACTCTTTTATCAAACCTCTGTCATAAAAATCTTTTACGAAATATTGACACATAATCCTAGTTGTTTTTTATTAATAGGAAAAATATAAATAAGTCGGTTGATGTTTTTGAGTAAATCATAATGGAGGCTAGGTTTTGTATCTAGCGTAAGTGTAAATAACAGCTATTAATAATGTAGTATTTTCTATCCTTTTGAAATGTTCTCGCATGTGCATTGAAATACGTTTTATCAATGTGCAATAAAAATAAGATAATATTATTTGTTTACTGTTGGGACCAGAAATGTTATCCGTTAAAAAAAACATTTATTTGAGCCACAAAAAAAGTTTAGATCAAACGCATTTCATTGCACGCACCAGACAGCATTTTGTTTTATCACATGAAACAAGAAATCTGATAACAAATATATCGACTCTGTTGCTGAAGGTACCAAATTTTGTCGTTAAATTAGGACACAACCATGCCAAAAAGCTACGTAGACAGCCACTTTTCTGCCAATATTGTCGCGTGTTCTAATTTCAAATTTAAGTTTTTATTAGTATCGGAGGGGTGCCCCATTTTTTTTTTTATTATCCAATAACAAGCATATACATCTTCACTTAGTCTATGTAGCCGCCACTTAAGATAGTCCACTTATGTGTGGTGGCGAGTCGCATATAAGATAACAATTTTGATAGGCAAAAGAGTAAAAATGAAATGAAATGCATTTCCAGAAATGTTATTTAGCAGAATAACCCTCTTGTTGTGAATAGATAAAATAAAATAAATAAATGTATATAAGGACGTACACACACGGCCATCTGATCCCAAACTAAGCCAAGCTTGTACTATGGGTACCAGGCAGCTGATATATAATACATAAATATATAAAGACATCCTTAAATAGCAAAACAACCAGACACAAGGCAAACACAAGTGCTCCTCACACGAATGTTTGCCCTGGGCGGGATTCGAACCCGCGACCCTGTGCGTCGGGGGAAGATACACTACCACCTGGGCTACAGAGTCGTCAATTTTTTTTTTTTTGCCAATTGCGAGTAAATTTACCTATTTAGATTCCGTTTTTATTGAGTCATAAAAGTATTCCTTAATTTTATGTGAAGCCTTTTTCTGTGACAGGTATGTATCAAGAATGTTGTCTGGAAGTTCATTTAGAATATTTGGAAACATGTATTCTAGAATTCTTTGTCCATAAAGGTTATTTGATAATAGTATAGACGGAAAATGAGGGCGCTATACAGAGTTAATTGGAAAAGTTACATTTTCAACCAATCTTCGCCACTTTATATGGTTATACAGCCTTCCATAATATATATGTATGTGTTGTATTGTATGCGTCGCCGTTGGCTACAATTTTATACTGTTGCGTTCCATAATGTAACTAGTTTAAAAAAATGTAACATGGTTGGTTATGGTATTTTTTATACTCCGTCAGTTTATGCAACGGGAACACTTATAACTTATTTCAGAACTGAGTTCTAAGATTTTTTATTTGGTCAAGTATTCTAAACCGACAGATTAAATGCTATATTTGTTGTCGGGTTTTGACTTGTAAATATTAACGAAATATTATAATTTTCTTCTATTTGTTGTAACTATGATGGTGTTGGCTATTACTAACAAAACTTTTTCTAGCTATCCGTATATCTCTGTTCTGTCTAATATATCTATGTATCTTACTGTCTATTGTACTAATAGTATTTGCTATAACGCTTGCAAAAAGGTAAAAGGTGACTTGTATGTACTAAAAATCATGTCAAGTAAAGAATGAGCTTTTGTTTGTAGTTAACCGTATATTCAAAGTTGTGGTAATCTTTATTCAGGTACCAAATAAAAACAACTATTAAAATCACAGATAAAAGACGCGTCTCCCCGCGGAGAGTTCCCACAAGACTGGCAGCATTCCCTCTCTGTATCGCTATTGCTATTCTCTGGGCAAAGTAGCTACCAGCTCTTGGGTTAAGTTAAGTTGTGGTTATTATTTAGAGTACATGATTATCTACAAAAGATAGTGCGAAATAAAGTACTTTGTTTTTCAAAAATAGAAGAGCGGTTGATTGGCTTAATTGATCATTGTTCGAAAACTTTTACCAATTATGTGTTTTCCATCCCTTTGACATATCTCGTTATACGATCATTTTACGAGAATGTAATTTTTTACCTCGTACTTGATAGGGAAGTGTTATTCTTTCAAACCAGCCAATTAGTGAAAGAAACTTATTCTGGTTGCTGTTATAAGTTATTTTACATAATAAATAGGTTTAAAACATATTACATTATGCTTAAGATTATTCTCGTATTGCGTTAAAAACGTGTTGTTTTATATTTAACAGCGAGAGATGTAGGTAGATTTCTCTGTCTGTAGCGCGAACTTATATCCTTGCGTACTGTATCATTGTCAGCTAGCTTTAAAGGCTTTCTACGCACTATCTAAGAGCTTTCTGATAACATAAAACCAGTTAATTGCCATTCTAAGGTTACTTGAAACCAATTGTCTACCATAGCATTAAGGCTGCCTATCAGTTCACTCTTCTTCTAAACTTCTGGCGTGCAATAAGGTATATTCTACCTTAAGGTATATTCTGCAGTAATAGGTAGCTACGCTCTGCTAGATGGTGCGTACATAGCATCTTTTACTATAAATTGATTGCTAAATACTCTCTTTCGAAAGAATACAGTAGCAACCTTTGCCATAGTTAAGTTGTTGTAAATATATTGTTAATATACATAATATATTGTGTTATAAATACACAGCCGGCTGTATCATACTGTGACGTGTATTTTTTATGTGAAATATAAGCAAATGTACATTTTCGAATAATTGTTTTATTCAAAGTTATAATAATCATTGACATTTAATAGCAAAACGTTGTGTTATGTAATATTTGTCAGGTTTATCCAAGCTTGACTGTACGTGGATATTACACGTCCCTGCTATAAACAAAGTAAACATAAAATTAGTTATTTTTCTATTAATAGTATTTCCAGTTGAGTGTTGGCTACGGTTGTGGATGCTAAGGTTAGTGAAGCTAAAGCTACTATAGCTTATAGTAAAAAAAAAATGTAATGTTTGTAAAGATACCATTTCTTGCAATGCAATAATAAGGTAATTGACCGATTAGTCAAACACATTTCAGAACAATAACTTAAATCAAGGCAAATAGCAAGGCGTGGCGTCACGCTTCTCGTGTTTGATGGTTACTGTATTTTTATTTATTTATTATTTACACAATAAACAAGAAAATGACAATAACACAAAAGAAAAACGACACAACAGGCCTACTTATTTCTAAAGAAATATCTTCTAGCAGTTCTTTTAGCTTGTTTTTAGCTAAATCTTACTTTTTTGAAACCTTGAAAAACTTGTTTCTCATGTCATGTCCTCAGTTAACAGAAAAATTACAGGCTAGTTATGGTATCTTTATAAAGTAAATCTTTATGACCGTATTACAATTTTACTTACACGACTTTTTTCGACATAAAATTGTAATACAGTTATCTATATGTTTATTAGTGTTTTTGTGATAGCTTAGCTAGTTCATTTAAATCGTAATCATATTTTACTTAGTTTTTCGTTTATACAGTCCATTCAACGAGACGTGATCAATGCGTTTGTGTGTGTGATCAGTGAAAAACTGATTCTAATAACTCCACGCGCCTTTTTTATCAGCGGTAGAGAATCGTACAATACAACTGGAACTTAGCCAGGATAATGTTCCTTTTGTACCATCAATGGTACTGGCTAATAATGATACCACTGGTCCAGCGGGCCTTTTTCACCCACACGAACGCATAGATTTTGTCTCGTTCGTTTCACTCATTTACTTGTGGTTTGTTTTATTGTTAGCTTTATTATTAAATTGCTTTTGTTAATTCTTCTGCTGCTTTTTAACATGCACGTAGCAAACAATATGTTCTATATTTTTTCGTTGTCCTGCGTATTTTACATTTTCCTTGCCTGTGACGTAGCAAGCAATGTAGAATACGCAACAGCTCTATCACTTATTTATTTTATTAACTTCTTGCATTTGCTTTGAGTTTCTTTTTTTTAACATTCTTACAAATATGCAAATGTTGTAATATCTTGTTTGTTCTACAGCGTCGAGTGACAGTGATCGAACAGAAGACGAAGACGCGGTTCCGTTGCTGAACAATAATAGCATTAGTTAGTCTAGGTATAAGATTTAGTTTCTTCTGAACATCACAGAAATTGGAGCTATAGTCCGTTCCACGAAACGAGCTTACAAAGAAAAGCGTCCGTGTGCGCCCATTGGTTAATGCGCGTGACCTTCAATAGTCACTGCATTTCTTAAGATTGTTTTACATGTCGCATTTTCTCAGTACGTTCATAGCTCTCGCAGTGATCGGACGTGGTGGGTGTTAGTAAGAAAATATTAAAGATGTCTGGTATTGAAAACTTACAAGTGAGAAAACGTAAAAGACATCCTTCAGTCCGACACCGACCCGTCGTCGCTTGGCACTTGTGTACACTATACTAATTTACTAAGCTAACTAAAAAACTATGATTTACAATACATATAACGCCTTCTAGCAACGAAGTAGCACAAAGTATTGGTGAATCTATAAGAATTCACTGGCAGTCGGTGTTAAGTATTGCCAGTGAAATGCGTGATGACGCAGAACCTTCATCTCCTAAGAAATAATATCAAAACTGATATTCTACGAAAAGTTGTTTTTATTTTAAAAATATGCATAGTAGGTGGCCGCCGGCATGTAAACCTTCCCTTTAAAGTAGATCGTCTTTGCTTATTGTTTCCCTTATCTCTAGCCGCGCGCATTGACCAATTAGCTGCGAGTATTTTCTTCCCTATTCGACTCGTGGAACGGACTATAGAGTAAGGTGAAAGTAACTAGTGAGGTAACTACCTATTTATACAACGTGTTAGCGAAAGACCTCTCAGATGGTACCTTTATTCCCAGATGCCCCCTTCAGCATGCTCTCTCAGTCGTTGAAGAGGATATAATATTCCCAAATGCTCCCTTCCGGATTGTCCCCTCCTGATCATCGAAAGCGTATAACATTCCCGGATGCCCCCTTCGAAAAATCTGAGATGAAATAATTCATTTTTGCCTGGAAGGAATTGCTATGTAGCAATAAGGCGCAGCCTTATAACGTGCAGTTTTAGTTAAAACCAAGTTTTTTTTGCTGGGCAAAGGCTTTCTTCTTCATCCACTGCTCCCCCAAGAATTCCACAGCCCAATACGAGCTCTTGTCTCCCCATCTACGTGGACGGTTTCTGCCTGTTTGTGGCCTTCAGATAGTTAATATATAGAACAAGGTATGTTTAATGGGGTGAGCTAGGTTGCTAGCTAGAACCCAAAATATTTTGCGTCATTTAGATAACACGTTGTATATTTGACCATAAGAGATGTGCCACGCCTTGAGTAGCTCTGGTGAGGGGGAGTGGGTAGGGCGACCAATCATGGTGTCGCTTTCGAAATAGGAGGCACGGCACATCGCTTGCGTTCAATTTACAAATAAGTATTCGATGTCAAATTACCAATAATGTTGATACTCGTACCTAACTTGATTTTTAAAGGATAGGTAATAAAACTTATTTATGTTACGAAAATCTGTAGTAAAGAGCCGAAAGCTTTCTAAAGCGCTACCAGAGCTTGAGACACAAAGCCTTCAAGTAATAATTTGAAATGATTTATTAGTCTGTTTTTCATTATTGAATAACATCGAAACTATCTTTACTTTGAAAAGTACTGCTTTTCAAGTAGCTATCATTTAACTAACTTGTAAGCTGTCAAAAATGTTTTATTTAAGATTTAACTTTTTGAAAAGTCTTGTTGTTTCGAACGAAGGGATAAATTGGACATAGCGCCTATTCAAAGTAGCTCTTCTAACTCTCAAAACCTAAACATAAGTACAACTTAGTTCACATTTTTTTTTATTATTTATTGTACACAATAAAGTTCACAGAAAACAATCACATAGAAAAACGACACAACAGGCACTGGCCTCGATTCGGGATGTCTTGCTCTGATTCTAATTTTAAAATCCAGCTATCCTTTTCGTTTTTATGACCAATGAAAGAGAGGTGATGAACGAATGAAATTCATTTGAACGAATGATAACCTAAAATAAGGGCATAGCTGTCAGTTTAAGAGATTTTTAAGTCGCATGCTATAAGTGCTCTCTAAAATTGTGCAATCGACACGGCCATAAGGTTAAAATTCGATGTTTGACAGCTCTAATATTAGGATGGCCATCTCCTGTCCCTTTTCAATCTTTAAAAGGTAAAAAAGGACGGACTAACTTAAATTAAGGATTAGAGCGTGACATCCCGAATCGAGGCCATTGCTTATTTCTAAAGAAATGTCTTACAGCATTTATTTCAAGGCAATCCTGAGTGTCTTAACGTGGTAGCTCATTTCATCCTGTTGTATAATTTATTATTGTAGACGTGTCTTACTTGTCTTACGTGCATTTTGCTTGCCCAACAAACTTATCATATTTTCATACATTTTTTAAATCAATTTGTTTCGACATCGATTTACAACAGCTAGTAAAGAAGTTGTTTCTATAGAATGTCGTAGTAAATATTATAGCAAAATGTTGTGGGTGTCACAACACACAGAAATATTATTCAAAATACTTTGTACAGAATGTGTAAGTAGAGTTATAATTAACAAAACATTGAAAGTGCCCTTGCGCCTTAAATTAGATAATTTTATAAAAAATGTGATCATATTGTAAGGAAGGAAAGTATTTTTTATATTTATTACTTATGTTTTTATGTGACTGGTTAGTAGATTGCATCATGTTGTTCAGACGGGTATAGTAGGCCACATCGAAGCGCATACTGAACTCGTCTCATAGACAGCTGTACTCGTAACCACGATCGTCTATGAGATCGAAGGGTAAAACATCTGTCGCGTTTTGCGGAACTCGTAAATTATAACACCTTACTAAGAGCTTCAATTTGGCTTACTGTACCCGGTTTAGACGAACTGACTAAACTGGAAGCAAGTGTCGCCTCAATCGAATGTACATTTCGTCAGTGAACATTTTTAACCTAATTCTATAGTGCAAATGGATTACAATGTGGCTGATAAGATAAAGATAAAAATATTTATTTGCAAGAATACAAGTAACACAAGATCTTATAATAAATATATTTAGAACAATTTGTATTCTGCCAAATAAAGTTCGGCGTGCAAATCTTTGATGGACTTTCTGCCATCAGACAATCCCTTACTAAGTTAATCATCTTACAAACAATTTTATTTACATTCAATTCAACAAATTATTTAACAATCTACTAAACATAATATTTATAGGTACGTACGTACTCAATTTAAAAAGAAAACAAAAATATATTATCTAAAGATATGCCTACTTAAATCAATTTACAAATTTAATTTAAATAATATACTATGTAGTTGGAGCCCTCTTTAAATTCTTGGTATTGTTTAATGCTGTAAAAGGATTTTTCTATTAGCCATCCTGTAAGTTTCAGCAACAAATTAGAAATTACATACATTGCGCGCCTATAAAACTAAAGCGTTAGCTATACTCCTCTAAATATGGGATGCTACTGGAAGAGTAATGACCGGTAGTGGTCATTACTCTTCCAGTTCTAATTTACCGACATAAGACATAAGTAGACAAAACACAGCAATGTGAATTAGGTGCTAGATGCAAGGACATGAAATCGGCCTTTTAATCTTCCTAGTTTGACTTCGTGCATCGGGCCCCAGGTGTAACTAACGATCCCTATTATTGTGATTGGTGCATTCACGAAGTTTCTACATCAGCCTGGTCGCACTGGGGAAACTGGAATTAAATGGCATGCTCAAATCACCTACAGCCACAAACTTTGTTCGGGCCAAGCTGCTGTGCTCTTTATATTTATTTCTATTTTTTCTCCACAAACATCCCCGACCCCTTGAAACTAATTTTTTTTATTTTATTTTTTTAAATGTGACCTGTAGAGGAAAACAGCTTCAGCGGTAGACCTTGTAAGCTGGCAACCCCCATAACTCCGTATTTTTTTTTTAATTTCCAAAAACTGACTGGACAAATAAACTATTAATTTATCGAACCTGCTCACAAAATTTCACGAGAATCGGTTGAGAAACGCGACCTGTAGAGTGGAACAAACAGACAGATGGACAGACTTACAAAAGCAATTTTGGCCAAGCTGAAACGGAGACGCTTCGCTCGCTCGCTCAATGACGGTTAATTCTTCTTCTGACATTTATTCGTTGTACTAGTGTCGTCGGTCCAATAATTCTGTAGCCTAAATGGCCGATCGGTCGAGCGGTCGGGCAACGATTTGTCCTAACTACATCCATACTAATATACATATGAAAGTAACTCTGTCGGTCTGTTACATTTACACAGATAATTTACTAAACCAATTGTGTTGCAATTTTGTACAAAGACAGTTTAACCAACCATACATTATACTTTATACCGCGGGAAAAAGTTTTATTTATACGGGAAAATCCACAAAAACCCAATCTTTAGGGTATAGTTACAGTATAGTCGATTGTGACGTCATTTGGCTTCATTTCCCCTCCATGTTTAACATATGAGTGTAAGTAAGTAAGTAAGTAAGTAAGTGCTTTATATCAATTTATCTCGCGTAATCTGATTAGCTTATTATATTGAAATAATACTCCATCAGGAATTTTAACCAGTCCAAAGATGAAATCCATAAAAAAGCTTGATATGGTAAATCTCAAGTGGCATAGCATACTTAGCAGTAAGCGGAGTTGTCTATTTGTTGTGATCTATTGACAAAACGAATAAAATAATGTATTATATTTTTATTGACGAGCATGTTTTTTTATGAACCTTTTCAGACAAAAATATAAAACTGATAAACTTGTACAATCTTTTTACAACTTACTGTAAATAAATTTCGATTTCACTTCGAAAATATTGAATAATTTTAGAATTTTACCTTCGTCTCATCATATCGATTCTTATAAGCTTGTGTGGCAACTTGAGAGCAGTTTTTACAGAGTTCTGAAAACTTGCTTTGCGAGATCACACGCTTCAGAACTTTGTTTTTCCTCAGACTCGACTCACTGTTGTGCTACTCTTTTAGGCTCTCGCCGCTGAGCTCATGTCACAGAGAATATAAAATAACAGTAGTACAGCAAATTAATTCTGTGACAATGTCTTCTTTTATAGTCGGTCCCTAGGACAGTAGGTAACATGTAAAATACACACAAATCTTTTAAAATCGGATACCACTTTGGCTGCTGAAAAGAAAAACGAAATAATACAGCCATGCGCCCACCACCTGCCTCGGTAGGTGGCCGCATACGCGTTTGGTAACAGCACACCTACGACGTAGGGGCCGCGCAGTCATATAGGAAATTATTGCACCTACGAGGCGGGTTTACGCACTCGGCGGCAGTCTAAACAAACACACTCCACCTACGTCGTAGGTGCATAGCAGGCGTCATAAACAATACAAAATATATACTTCATTGCCAAACTAATATAGGAAGTTACAGAATTAATGCAATTGAAAATAAGGTCAATTGAACAAGAGTAATAATCTCTTCCAGACAACCTATGGTTGCAAAAAATACTAATTTGAGACAAAGCGTACTGGGTTGATGGTTAAATAAACTATGATAAACAACAAACACACGCTTATTATTAGACATACCAATCACTGTGCATACCGCACTACTACACAATTATAATAGATCGGAACTATAAACTACGGAAATACGCAACAATTATTTTCAGGCAATTATATGTTAATCTGAACGCGGCAGTAATGGCCGCTGCCGTGACGTCACGACGCCCGCGCGCGCGCAGTCCCCGCGGAGACGCCGCCGCCGCCGGCGTGAGTTTATTTGTGTTTAGTGTTTACAAAGTGTTTTATAAACAATGGCTCCCAGGAGGAAACCAAGAAGGACGGACTACGAAGACCTTCGACGGCAAGGTTAGTGCCATTTCCTATCTTAACTATACATGTCAGGTCAAGTACGATTTTACTTTCATTCTTATTTGAATGAAAACTCTGAGACGTTATACAAAGTTGAATGACAGTCTTGAGTCGTATGACTAATCGGGATGCACGGCGAATACGCCAGTACAGGCAGCGGACAAGTTTTTGTTTTAATAAGTTTTAGAAAATAAATAGCTTGGTAGAATGGGCGTTGTACGAGTACAACATAATGTGCACTGTCCACTTGTCCGAAGACTGACGTTAGATAACACCGGTCCATATCGCATTTTGTGTCAATAATTGTACCTATATATTAATCGGAAACAGATAGGTACCCGCTTATCTGTCCAGCGCAGCTAGGGTTACCACCACACACGTCCGGATTTATCCCTGTAGAGTAAATTACCTAATTTACTTAGGTTTTATGTATATTATTCGTAAACTTCAATCACCTAGGATCCGGCCTTGTCCAGACTTTTAGACTCATCCCAACTTGGTCCTGCTTTTTTGTTCAGATTGTTCAGTTTAGTTAGTTGGAATACGAGTAGTAAAGCTTCCATAAGAAATTGCAAATCAGTTCTTCCTCCCCCCTCGCATCTGTAAGGTTTAGGTGCAAAATGTCCTATTTGCACAGTGTTTTATTTTATGATTAAAATGACCGAATTTATTTGAAAAATCCGTTTTTTCTAAATGGTAACCCTAAGCGTAGCATATATACCTATTTGCTCGTTCAGTTTAACCTCAGGGTTCACGGCTTTCGATAGTGCAGTTGCAAAATGTTTTTCAGATCTGCAGACCGTGGTTTTGGGTTCGATTCTTTAGGCTAAACCACAAGATACGATATCTGCCTGCACTAGATAAATTGCTATATAATATAAATACTTACGGTACCTAAATAAATAAACCAATTTATAAATTAGAATTGGACTATGTAATGCGCAATAATTACACTTTTCATCCGAAGCGAAAGTGTGATCATTGACTTAGCCAAGCTTCTTTCTGCGTATCTTGATAAAAGGCAAGATATTTCAAAGTTTTCAAGAGTTGTTTTCGGCCTCTTTGTACGTTTAAATGATTTAGATCTTGATTCTTGTTGTCCTTACAACTGATCTTACTTTATAAGGATAAACAACTAAGTATCTAATCTGCTAGCAACCTTTGTTATTCTTTAGTAGCATTATGTGTAAACTGTGCTTTTTGTAATAACTCATCATATAAAACATTGTGTGTGTTGTAAAGTTGACGACTAATGTAAAATAATATTCGCTTCCAGAACCACACAGATTCATGAGGCTGTACCAAAGGTTAGGACTTGGCTCGGCATTAACCAGGTATCTACACACTTCTGCACGAAGATGGGTGCGTGCATGTAAGTAGTTTGTCTAAAAATATTTACGAACTTGCAATTATTGGCACAATTGGTGGAAACTCCATCATAATGAAATTAAAAATAAAAGTTGATAATATATACCTATTTAATTTATTGTTTAATGAATGATGTCACTGAACTGGTTTCGCTATTAATAGCATTTTCAATACTTACTTACCTAGTTATAAACTTCGAATCAGAATCAGAATAATTTATTTGTAGGACATCACAACACAGAACACATACATAGAAAATACAGAACATAATGCAACAGAAAATATAAATACGATAATACAAAAAACAATACAGTCAAAATGACCCCTGTGTTGCGACACCCAGACAAAAAGGGCCTCACTCAGCAAAAGCCGTAGCCTAGCAAGGTAGGCTATAGCGCTGATCTTCCGTGAGCCCTGTAGAACGCGGCACGGACGAACATCATTATACCTCTTTGAAAACAAATCTAAACATCGGATGACAAAAATGGTACATATGGTTGGTCTATTTCGTCCTATACTCTCTACGCGCGTCTACGCCGTAGCTCTTGCTACGCCGGCGTAGCCGTTCTATCATGGTACCCTAATCAAATTGTAAATTAAATTAAAGCGTAACCTGCAAACCATTACGAAATTAGCTAAAACACGGTAAGTAATAGATTAACATTTTAAACAAATAAATTATTTACTCTCCTTTTTAGTAATTCTGCCTAAATTGATATTTATTCCCCGCGTTCTTCGGCCCACAAACTCCTTAAGCGTTTAAAAGCTAATCTTCCGTAATTAAAAGCCATGCCATTTGGTTTAAGCCGTAAAAAGTTATGTCCCCCATGGGTGTAACCTAGGTGCGCTAGTACCTATTAGTTTACTACCATGAAACATTGTAAATTCTAGCTCTGCTATGGTTTCATGGTTTACAACCTAATTTGTCTACTTTATTGAATTTACTAGTGGTCGGCGCGCGGCTACGCTCGCGTAGTGTAAGATTTTCCCGTGGAAACAAAACCTTGTCCCGTAAAAAGTATCCTGTGTTAATCCAGGTTATAAACTATCTCCATTCCTAATTTCATCCAAATTCGTTGAGTAGGTACTTCAAGCGTGAAGGCGGAACAAACATCCAAACATAAATCCAAATATATTTTCATATTTATACGAGTAATATAGTGTCGTATTATAGTGTGCGATGTGATTTTTTGTGTATGCTTGCTTCGCTCTGTGGTTTCACAGTATACGTCAAGTATACGTTGGAAATATCTGGCAAGCTGTAACTTGGTGCACCAAGAAACATATAGATCGAAAAAAGACGCAAACGCCAAGGACGCCAATTCTTATCTAAAATTTTGCTAAACGTATAGTTTATTCTCTTCTTACGATAACTAACGTTATGCTCTGCCTCTTTAGGTACCTACTCATAAGAGCGTTTTTTTATGTTTTTACTGCCTAAAAGGTAGCTGCACTGATTCAGATCAATCGATTCTTTCACTACTGCGACTGTTTAATGTTTTTATTAATTCTTAATGCATTTCTAATAATGTTCCTGGAATATGGCGATCAATACTCAATACTTATAAGGAGCTTTATGACTATCCAATTGAGTATCATCGAGCCAAGATTAGAAGCCTTCAATAATAAGTGTATTATTATGTCTGTATCTTTTATTTCGTACTTTTTTTTTAACGTTTTTCCATAACTTACTAGACGATTTGACTAACAATAAGTAGATTTTTCCAACCGTGGTTTTCGTGTGATTCGTAAAGTCTTCTTGGTTTGTCTCTATTTGCGCCTTTGTACCGCTTTTAAAATAATTAACCGCAAGTAAATATAGGGCGCATTCCGAATGTGACTTTCAGCGCTGTCAGCGCAGCGATCAGAAAAGCAAAAAAAACGTATGAGTTTTTGACAGCTGACAGTAATTCGGAACGCGATTACGGGTGATTTAATCGATTTCAGCGCATCTCGATATATATATCAATCTCCGACGAGATTTCAAGCGCATTGTCAGTATGAAGTCATTCGTCAAATATACCTTCTGACACACACAATTTTTCTATGAATAGCATGCCTACAGGAGTTAGATCATCGGTCCATGAACGATATTCGCAAGTGGCATTTAAGCTAGCATAGTAAAAATAAAATGTCGGCTCAGTCGCTCTACCGTCAGCCTTGATATTCACTGACATTTCAGTAGGAGGAAGCACACCCGTTTCATTAAGCTTTTAGTTCAGTAAAAGGCTATTTACATTGGTGATTTCTATCGCTAACCGCTAACGGAATCATCAACAGCTCATAATATACGTCCCCACCGAGGGGCTCGAGCATGCCCTGAATTAGAACTATTTTTTAGAACGAGTTTCATCGCAGGAGTGTGCAGGTTTCATCACGATGTTTACCTTCACCGTAAGAGCGTCGAATAAACGTGCATATGAATTGGAAATTCGAAAACACATTGGTACGTGGTTGGGATCGAACCCACGTCTCCTGGACGGGAGGCAGCGGCCCTAACCACTAGACCACCGACGCTCTCCTAACGGAATAATAACCGCTAACTAACATAAAAATAACCCGTGTAAACTTTTGATTGCTATCTGATTTAAATCTTTATCTGCATCAGATTCATTCAGATTTTATTGCATAAAACATAAAAATTATTTTACATGTCAAATGTTATAAATACTAAAAAAACATTAGTAAAAATTAGTATCACACGCAGACTAACTTAAACTGACTTACTCCTATATTATGAGGTCTTGTTATAGTAAACGACATCTAAAAATTCCATGCACCCCACGTTTTTCGTTTTAAGTCCTACAAGAGTACTACACCAATAAAAATCTAAATTAAAATTATTTTATACTTTTTGGTGCGCTAAAAACGTGTTATGTTAAAAAATGTTTTTTACTTTAATAATTATTACTTATCTAAACATGTATCGCAATTAGAACCACTAAATCTTTTTTTAAATATGTTTGCTCTATAATTATTTTATTCCGAAACACGTGGCCAACACCAGGAATCATAAAACAGACACCACCACGATTACTACATAACTAATGGTTTTCTTTGTAATTCCGCTTTCATCAATCAACATCAACGGCCCTTTACAGTCCACTGCTGGACTATAAGCCTCCTCCACTTAAGTGGAGGGTTTTGCCATGATCAACCCGCCTAGTTGGAGATCGCAGATTAAAAGGTTACTGTATCAGAGAGGCTGCTGTCCGTTCCCTGTTCAATGTGTAGTCCCTAAGTCGCCTCTTACGACACCCACGAGAAGAGTAGGGGTTGGTGACAAATTTATTCTACTCTACCGTCACCACACGGCAAAATTCTGCTTTGTAACAACCTAATTACCTACTCCTCTTCTGTATTAAAAAAAATAATATTCATCGAAAATAAACGGAAACGGATCGTATCGGGGTGTCAAGTGCACGTTAATACAAACGAAGCTAATATAAACACCCAGACATTCATCTTTCAAACATCTGCGCTTCTATATCGAACCCGGAACCATCGATGTAGGAAGCTGATTCTACCAATTTGGCTGTATTATTTCGCAAAAAAATATAATGCTTAGTGCTAGACGCTGCCGCCGCCGCGCCGTGGGAGCCGAGCTTGCAGGCACAGATGTCCGTGTAAAGGCTCCGCGAGGGAAGGTCTGAGAGACTGAGTAATCAGGTTGTAGGTTAGGAAATATTTATGAGGAACTGCCATATGTACTAAAATGCAAACGTTTAGTTTTAATTGAAAACACAAAGACCGGAGGATACCGTGCAAAGTAATGGAGAACACCGATAGGTTCTTATTTCACATTAAAATATGCCTTAAATTAAAGTTTATATCATGTACATTACATTACTTTTTATTTCACTTCAATACATGCAATATTACCAAAGTTATGACCGCGAGAAGATCCGAGCGTGTGACGTCATATGCAGGCGGTTGCGGGCGGTGTAATAGGAACGTTGCGTGCATATGACGTCAATATGACGTCACAGCTACCACTCGCCTCGTGCGAAAGTGTGCACTTTAATAGTTAATAACTCAGTAATTTTTAAAGATAAAAAATAAATAAAAACTGTATTTTTTGTAATTTTTTAAAGAACATTTTGGCATTTTCAGCTAAAATCGCTGGTCAGACCCATTACATTTAACTCAACGCAAAATGTTATAAAAGTAGAAAATTGTAATTAATACTCACGGTATTTTATTTCATTGCCTGGGGTGGAGAGTGCAGGGTAGGCAAACATAAGATTTCCGTTTACAATGCTATGAGGTTTAATTTATTTTTATATACTACCTAGCTTTACGACATGTTAAGTACACGAGCAGTAAATATCTTTTTACTAAATATAACTACTTTATCTGCATGTTATTGTTTTATTGTTCCACTATAACCTGTAACACAGCTACTATGCTACCACAGGTTACAGAGTTGTACTGAAATTATTGTAAAGAATTTAACAAATTAAGAATTTATTATTAGTATTATTATTTATAAAATGTTCGTGTAACTTCTTCTGAAACAGCGAAAACCAAGACAATAATATTTAGAAAATAAGTTATTTCAATGTATAAATGTAGTAACACTTGTTCAGTGCAACTTATTTTGTTTATTTTATATGATAAGTAGTGTATTTTGTAATAATGTGTATGTATTTTATGGGCTTTTTATTCCTGAATAATAAATATTTATTATTATTATTATTATAAATAAAACATGTGATTGCATCCACTTATGAAACGTGGTTGTACGTTATACCTATATTATTACCTAGCTTTAGATAAATGAAAGGCTTGCGCGGCGCATTTATCTAAGTACCTAGCTATAGTTTTTTAGTGCTTCGGAAAGAAAGTTCGCTAAATAATTTAAGGTAAATCCACATTTTTTATCTATATCACCTATGGTACTCAATCAACCTATAAAAACATTCAAACATGTAAAAAATTTCGCAGAAATTTAATTACTTATTCTGATGGTAATGCGTGTGTAGTGTAACATAAATATTTTACGCAAATGTCTGACTTCAATCTGTAACGTTAAAACATTCCTTTGTATCATTAGTAAAACATTCGTCACTTCATAACGAGCTATGTGAACACGATATTTCGAGGGTTAAGTCTTCTAACTAATGATAGTCAATCAATCAGCCTATTGCAGTCCACTGCTGGACGCAGGCCTCCCTCCCCAAGGGCACGCCAAAGCGCTAATGATAGTATCGAATGTTAATTTTTCATGTCCTCAACACCTAAAATTGATGGAATATTGTAACTTAGGATATTTTATTGACATAAATCAATGTGAAGGTTAGGATAGCTAGATTTAGGACAGTTATTAAATGTTTTTGCGCCTATAACGAATAAATAAAATAGGCAAAGGACCTAACAAAAGAAGGCAGGTACATAAAATGATCAACTTGATAATTAAAGTAACACAATATTCTTCTTCTATAGGGTCGGTTATAACGCCTGTTTAAAGTAGATGATCAACCAAGCATTGAGTCGGTGAAAGTCTCTGATATGGCACTTGTTAAAAATATTTCCTACACCTCCACAATGTGTGGTGAAAACAATAGGAAACAAATGGTTGCTGTCTTTTACCAGTGTTCTTATTTAAGTACATAACCTGCCTTAGCAAATAACTTACCTACTCATAAGATATATTGTCATGGGTTAACCTTTTCAGCCATCACAGCCTTATCAAGCCCGTTCGATGGGCAGATTACAGAGGTCAGTGGGCGCTCCTTTTAATCCGGTAAAACGTGCGTGTCCGCCATGACATCGGCATGACACATGACTGCCATGTTCAGAGTTAATAGTCATAACTATAAAGCAGTTTAATGTCGTAATAACAACGTAAAGAATTACAGCTGATTGTGTCCGGAATTTTAAATTATCATTTTTATTAACCACTAGCTATCCGCCCGCGGCTACGTTTGCGTTATGTAAGATTTTCCCGCGGGAATAAGACTTTTTCCAGTAAAAAGTAGTTTACGACCTATTCTCAGACCTACCGAATATACATATAAAAATCATAAAAATCAGACAAGCCATTTCAGAGGAGTTTGGTTACAAACACTACTACGACACGAGAATCACACCAATATTATAAATGTGAAAATATATTTGGATGTTTAGATGTTTGGATGTTTGTTCCGCTTTCACGCCTAGACTACTGGACGGATTTGTATAAAATTTGGAATAGAGATAGTTTGTACCCTGGATTAACACATAGGATACTTTTTACCGGGAAAAGTCTTATTCCCACGGGAAAATCTTACTTAACGCGGGCGGACCGCTAGTTTTATATATAGATGTAAACTATTCGTGGTCTAGTGATTCAGCTCTCGGCCCGGACATTCTGGGTTTGAATCCTGGTGGGAACACAATTAAAATAATCTCCAGTTTGATTAGTACCTACATTGCAGGTTTAATCACCTAATAAAATGATCCGCGCAGAAACTTGAAGGCGTTGGTCTCGGTTATCACCTATAAATGGAAGTAGTTATTACATTAGCTAAACAAACCAGTAAGCTATTTAGCCTGCTTAGTAAGTGGTTCTACGTCAAAACTGTGTGTTGTTCAGCGAAGAGTTTGCGTGTAGGTGGCGTGTAGTGTTCTTAGGTAAAGTAATCTTACTTTGCTAGAAACTTGAATAGTTTCTTAAGTTTTCATATCTTATTAACATAATCCTGCGTCGTAAACGGAAACGGAAGAGTTATAAAGAAATGGTCTTGCTTGTCAAAATGGTTTCCGATTAAGAAAGTCTTTGTTTGAGCTTCAACTTCTTGTTACCTCTATTTCGAATGCCTACACGAATTCGTATTTTAGCAAATTTATATACCTATAAAGTATCTACTTATATATATTATTACAATTAACAACATATCGATGTAATAATACCTATGCGAATTCCCTTCGGCTGCCTACGTAACCGCAGTTAATCACTCACGTTGTCATTTTGTATTTACTTACATTATGATCGTTTGAATAATAAAAAATATAGATCTGATTAACAAAACTCCCGAAGAGTTGTATAAAGACCGCAGTGAAAGAATAACCTTTTAGTCAACTATAAAAAACATCTGCTACCATTATTAATGACACTAACGCAACGATATTAGGGCCTTGGCACACCTAAAGAAGCAAGCTTTTCACGCACGGTTTAACCCACGAGCGGACTCATTTCATAAAGTTACCGTTTACAACACCAGTTACAAAAACAATTCGTTGCGTAATTAATATGATTACAGGGAAATTGAGGCACATTCATTCTGGTTTAGATACGTCTGACAATGTGGCCGGAGGAGGGGCTAATCTTGGACTAATGGACTAATTCTACGCAATGCACACTGAAAAATTGTTGTCGTTCAAAATCGGTTCAGAACAAAACTAAAATAAGAACGCAGGTGTCCAGTTGATTTCTTATTTTTTGATGCGATATCGCTTCGAGATTCAAAGCTATTTAGCTAAGTTTTTACCTTACAAAGCAAATCAGTGCAAATATGGGAGGAGTTGTCGGAACTTCCGTTACGGCTGCCGGTCGCCCGCGCCCATTTCCGCTGCCCTACCCAGGTCGACCTCTTCTATCTACCCACACCTGATTTTATGACGCTAGAAAACCCTGGTATGTTTTAAATACATTCTTTTGTTTATTATATAAATTAGGAATTTTGGAATTTTGTGTTGGGCTGAAAATGCTCATAGTGTTAAAGATCTTAGTTGTCAAAATAATTAAGATAAGAGAGACAAAAAAGAATATATTAATTGGTGAGAATATAAAAAAATAATACAAATACTAGCTGACCGCCCGCGGCTTCGCTCGCGTTCTGTGAGATTTTTCCGTGGGAGTCAGCTTTTTTCCCGTAAAAAGTCCTATGTGTTAATCCAGGGTATAAACTCCAAATCCGTTCGGTACTTTAGACGTGAAAGCGGAACAAACATCCAAATATATTTTGCACATTATTGCTTCTTTAAACCTATATTTTATGAAAAGCAAGCAACAACTTATATAAGAAAATCAGATAGGTACTACTTATATTAAACAATTCATGTTTGATTTCAGGTTAAACATCAGCAGCACCAATTGAAATAAATCATTTACTTATTGTCAACAAGTTGTGATTATATTTAGGACTATAAAACAATAACTAAAATATATTTGTAACTCTTCTATTGCCGTTAAACATATAATTTCGATCGAAGTCACAGACAATAAGTATATGATTTATTTCAATTGGTGGCGCTACTGCAGCTGATGTTGAAAGTCAGGGCGCGCTTTGACCCGACCTTATTAAAATGTATTCTAGTATTACTCAATAATGAGGGGTGTAGTTATTGATTGACGAAGTGTTGATTGGACCGCACTCGACCTTGCAAGGTGTATAGAAAATCGATCATTATTATATTTATATTTATTATTATTATATTTATTACTCCTCCGTAATTCACTGACAACACAAATTAGAGAGGTGGTGCGAGTTTATCTTTTTTTTTTTCACAGTGAATAGTCTCTCGGGCCCATTAAATCTCCATGCAGAATATCTTGTCGATTCGTGGCACTCTGCTGCTAGAAAGAAGCACAAATCAACTTACACACTTTCGCCACCTTTACTCCACATAATACTACATAGGTAATTATTAAGATAATTAACCTGGAAAAAGTAGCGTAGATTTTACTTATTTCTTTACAGGTATAATCAAACAGTATCTTATTTTCTGCTAGTAACCACAAAGTAGGTAAGGGTCGGGTCACACTTATCGACGGCGATCGACGGTTTGCCTATATAAAACGCGCGCAAAGTATGGAAATCTTTTCGCATCATTCGCCGCGTCCGCTGCGAAAGGATATCCATACTTTGCGCGCGTTTTGTATAGACAAATCGTCGATCGCCGTCGATAAGTGTGGCCCGACCCTACAGCGGCTTATTTAGTGTAGGTAGTAACTATGTACTCGTATGTACCCCTATTTAAAAAAACGGAGACGATGTGTAACGTTGTACCGAGGTAACATCCTACTCCTATAGAAATATTGTAAACTACGCAGGCGTAACCACACCAGCGGGTAGGCGTCCTATTATCAGCTCATACGTCCCCTTCGAGGGGCTCAAGGTCTTCACGTTGTTTTCCTTCTCCATGATACGCCTAATAAACATACTGATTGATTCCAAATTCAAAACCACATTGGTACGTATTAAAATGCACATTCAACAACTAGAAGTTACGTACTGATAGAAGTTTTCTTTCATGCTATCTTTCAGTTAAGTTCATGGATGATATTTCTTTTAATAAATACTTATTAAGTAAACAATCTTGATATTGTTTAATATCAAGTTCATTAAATAATTTATAAATAAATATTAGCACCATTAAATAAAAGTAGTTTTATTTTTACACACTTAGATCATATTCTAAGCTTGGACAGGTTTATTACTAAGTAAGTGAGATGTCTCCACATATTTATTTATTTAGGTATATCCTCAGACAATTTTGAAAGACTTGTAATTTACTAAACTTTGCCTTTCATCTCTCTGAAAAATTACACCGACAACGTAACGATAGTAAACTCTTCAGGATAGCGAGTGTAAACTCGGTTCCAGTGTTGAATTGTTAATGAGTGCGTCTTCCTAGCGTGTTTATTTAAAATTACACCAAAGTCTGTTCCAGCATTTTCAGCCCTATGTAGATTATTCTAGTCTGTGGTTATAAACGCGCTTACTGAATTCAATAATGGTTCACACACATACACATTGGACTACTTTCAGAGATGAAATCAAAGCGCGCATTGCGAATCAGACTTTCAGCGCTGTCAGCGATCAGAAATGCAAAAAAATGTATGGCTGACAGTGATTCGGAACGCGATTACGGGTACCTTAATCGATTTCAGCGCGTCTCGGAACGCAGGGAAAGATTTCTGACGGTCGTCGTCGCCTCGCGCTATAGCGATCGTCTTTTGTTCCTCTGAGGATGAAATATTATTTTATCTATGGGTAGCATGCACTAAAAGACTAAACCATGTTTGGCGAGGTAGTTGGGTTAAGATTCGGTAGGTATAAATTTATGTATGCAGTTCTAAGCTAGATTTAACCTAAATCATCATCATCATTGGCCATCATTTATCATCATTGGCCTTGACGTCTATTGCAGACGATTCAAACAGTGTGGGACAACTTTTCTCATGGCTTTGTAACCTAAATACACCTAAAGCAAAAACTTACTTTTTTCTTCACTTTGTTAGAGGCGATTCTCTCGCATTCGTTTTTACTAAAGAAATAAAAGACCAAGCTTTTGATCAGGAAACCTAATTAAGACATCTAAAACATTTATGAGTCTTAAAATTCAGGTCTGCTCGACTAGTAAATTCAATTAGCTGACTACCTTATCCTGTTGCGATAGAATCCACTTCAGAATGCAGTGGGTATTTAGAAGGTGGGGATTGGTACATGAATTAACCAACAGGGCTGCTTACTTGCACAGCACGGAAATTGGCAAGCGAATCATTTAAATTAAACAACATATTAGGTCAGAGAAAATAAAAAAGAACACCCAGGGCGGAGCACCTTCTTCATCGTGCCTGAACCTGTCCTTCCTCGAACCTATACGCAAATGCATCTTAATTGTCCCAGTCATAAAAGCCAATTCTACAGCCAGTCATTTACCGTTCAGGCTGCTCGCCTGTGGAATGATCTGCCCCCCTCCATTCGTGCGGCTGCCTCGCTCGAGAGTTTTAAGAGTTCTGTGCGCACCCACTTTGAGCATCAGTGTGGCTACTCTTAAATTATCATCTGCAATGATCACAGTGTAGTATGTAATGTACCTATCCTACGTATATCATAATTTATTATAGTAAAGGAAGTGTATAGAGTGCCGCTAGCGGCTTTTTATCGCAATCGGTTAGGGCACCGTAAGTTTTGCGGTATAATAGTGACGCCGTTTAGTCAGCCGTAAAGTGTATGCACGGCAAAATAACACGACCGTTTAAAGAGCCGTAAAGTTTGTATTGCATAGAACTGTCATTTGTTATTTCATTTTGATCGTGTGTTGACTTTTTTAGGTTATGTTTCCGGCAATTGTTTTACTAACTGATATTATATTGCTAGAAACACTAAAATGACTGAGTTTACGTCATTAAAAGATTTAGAATCATACATCAAAGAGTATAAAAAGCAACATTTCGTACAGTTGTGGAAGCGTGATGCACGTAACATTGAAACAATGAAAAAGGTATGTCCAAATAAATTGATCAATTGTAACCCAGAACTACTTTACTATAGTATTACGTTTGCGTGCTCAAGAGGTGGTCGCAAATTTAAGACAAAAAGTTCTGGATTGAGAAACAGTTTTACTGCTAAAAATGACTGCCCAATGCATATTAAAATAAAGCTTTCATCAGATGGGCAGAAATTGCAGATTGCATCTCTTGCTGAAAATCATAATCCTAGTATTGAGAAGGATACTTTTCGTTCCTTGCCAAGACAGAGGAAATTAGACTCTGAAGAAAAAATTGAAGCAGAAAATTCTCAAATTCATATGATCACAGAAACTTTATTGGAAAATGATACAAGTGTAATAATAAAAGAAATGATGACGAAAGACATAGATACAGAGATAATTGCTAAAAATATAACAATAATAGACCAGACTAGACAAATAGATACTGAAAATATCAGAGTTGAAGAGGAAATACTTACAGAAAATATAATAGAAATGGTTGATATCGATAATTATACGACTACAGAACTAATATTGGGAAATGGGAAAGGTGAAATGGAAAAAGAATTAACAATAAAGGACATCAATACTAAGACAGTAATTGAAACTATAAAAGGACAATCAAGAAAGGAAGAAGCGCAGCTTATTAATCCCACGAAGTCCATGGGATTAATAAAGCTGCAAAGCGTGAGAAAAAGGAGAGGAAGGCCAAAAGGTCACATGTTGACGGCAATTGGCATGAAAAAGTCAAAAATACTTTGATGTTTAAATTTCTTTAATAAAGTTTTTTAATTTTAACATTGTTTTTGTTAGAATCTGCCCTAATCTGAAAACCCTAAACCGAATGAAGGTAGATCTCTGTAAAAAGCTAAAGAGCTTGTAGCACTGACACTCGTGTCGCGATAACATTCTGTACTAGGATGCCGTTAGCTTACGGCATCCTAACCAATCGTAATACATTACCGCTTGCGGTTATTTAAAATTATGTACTAGGATGCCGTTAGCTTACGGCATCCTAACCAATCGTATTACATTACCGCTTGCGGTTATTTAAAATTATGTACTAGGATGCCGTTAGCTTATGGCATCCTAACCAATCGTATTACATTACCGCTTGCGATTATTTAAAATTATGTACTAGGATGCCGTTAGCTTACGGCATCCTAACCAATCGTATTACATTACCGCTTGCGGTTATTTAAAGTTATGTACTAGGATGCCGTTAGCTTACGGCATCCTAACCAATCGTATTACATTACCGCTTGCGGTTATTTAAAGTTATGTACTAGGATGCCGTTAGCTTACGGCATCCTAACCAATCGTATTACATTACCGCTTGCGGTTATTTAAAATTATGTACTAGGATGCCGTTAGCTTACGGCATCCTAACCAATCGTATTACATTACCGCTTGCGATTATTTAAAATTATGTACTAGAATGCCGTTAGCTTACGGCATCCTAACCAATCGTATTACATTACCGCTTGCGGTTATTTAAAGTTATGTACTAGGATGCCGTTAGCTTACGGCATCCTAACCAATCGTATTACATTACCGCTTGCGGTTATTTAAAGTTATGTACTAGGATGCCGTTAGCTTACGGCATCCTAACCAATCGTATTACATTACCGCTTGCGGCACTCTATACACTTCCTTTATTATATGTATATTTGTATTATATTATATATGTATGTGTGTATGTATGTAGAATGTAGATAGGTATCTATTTATCATATAGTTTTATTTATTTATTTGTTTAGAATAGGCGCACCGACCCGCACCGTTTTTCTCCACGTTAACCGGTTGCCTGGAAGAAATTGCTACCTTAGCAATAAGGCCGCCAATTGTATTATATTTACTTCTGTAATTACTGTGTGTTTCTGTCTGTGTGCAATAAAGTATATTTCATTCATTCATCGTGTAGGTTCTGTCGAAGCACAATATACCATTTTTTTACTACTGCCGAGTAGATCGGTGACTGTTACAGAAACTGACCACCTCCGCCGAAAGGGGGCCAGTTGGCCGCCCTAGGCCTGGGCCTAATTGACACTTGATACGAAAGCCACGTAAAGGGGGTGGTCAATGGTCTCCCAACCGCCCAGTTCCAGTTTCGTCCTTCCTGGAAACGTTATTAAACTGCGAGTTTCATAACCTAGCCAGTAGTTCTCAACCTTTGTTCCCTACCGTTTATTAGCTGCTAAGACTTAGTTTATGGGGCTCAGATTTTCCAAAAAAATAAAATATATTCGGGAACTTTAATATTTTACTAACAAGACTTTCAATTATTTATTTAGTCCGTAAGTCAACTCCAAAATTTTCTCAACTTTTTCGACCATGTATTCGTGATGTCAGAGACGATGTTAGACAATTTTGCAGTGGGCCTACGTACTGGGCTAATTAGTCTTTTAATCTTGAAGAGTTAAAAAAGGAGTCTTCTTTCTTTTATTTGCCAATATTAGGTGTTTTTCTTTGTGTCAAAATTTCTAATAGTAAATAAGTTTTCAATACACCTTGCTCATAAATTGAACTTACGAAGGCAGTAAACTGTGCGGTAAATGCGTTTTACCGCACTAGTGCGATTTTATTACAATTTTTTTTTAATTCCTACAGTCTTCAAAATTATTATTCAGCCTGGATCATTTTGACCATTAAAAATATTTAAATTGATTCATACAAAGAGAAAAGTATTTTATATTTTTCTATTTCAACAAATTGTATCAAAAATATTATCAGTAATATTTGAATTATAAAATAGTACATTACGATACAAGGATCGTAGGTGGCATATTACGAACGAGGTGACTTTTGTAAGCCCGAACCGCAGGCAGGGATTTCGTTCGTACCACGAGTAATCCGTGGACCACAGTTTGTTAACCACTGATCTACCCATTAGGACAATTAAATTCACCACATTTGAACTAGCAGTTTGCATTTCACTTGTTTGCTTTCAGTTAGACCGTCAGCAACTGCATCACTGCTACCACCATGTCAATACAAATGCAACCAAAACGCTGTAGCTAGAACTGATATTTTGCAACTAGAATGACATCGTCTGCGATGTCTTTAGTATTTAATCTGTGTTTTCAAAACTATAATTCACAGAGTACGAAATTAGCACTCTATAATTAATCTCATTCTTAAACTGTTTATCAAATTACGAGTAATATCTCGATGAAAAAACTTTTGTTTGAATTTGCGGCGGATGGCAAACGGCTTATATATAGACAGACGGAGGCGGCGCGTTACCTCTCGGTTATCATTGATCACTTTCGTCTATCTATCTAGACAACATTTTGCTGGGGTAACGCGGTAACATGCACGTCGTCAGCGGTCCACAGTAGTGGCTCCACACCATCTTCATAAAACGAAATCTGTCACGCCACCATTGTCATCAATCATCTGCCATCTGCCGTCAGCAGTGACAAGCCCTCTAACTAAAGTCTACCTTTACCTCGAGTAGATTCATACCTTGTTCAGAGACACAGCGTATTTTTCAATTTTACTTATGTAAGTATACGAGTAGTTTATTTTTTTCGTGTTCTAGATTGGTTCTCGATTCCATCCAATTAGTTCACATAAAATATTCATTCATTCAGAATACATCCCTGGCGGCGGCGGTGTGCTCGTGTCGTAAAATTGGGTTCAGTTTAACGTTGTTTGGCGCATGTTAATATCGTAAACCAGTCGTTGGTTGTTGGACCCCCAGCAAATGCACGTTTTCCTGCCTGACCTAAAAACCAAAGAATTAGGGTATCAGACTGTTCCTAAATTTACGATATGTTATGAATTATTTTTAAAACATAGATTAGTAGAACACGATTTGCGAAGAAAAAAAACAGAATCGGTTAATAAACGAATTTACAGTGATTTTTTAATGTTTCAATATGTCCGTCTCTTTCAAAAACGATTTTTGTATGGAGATTATATGGCGTTACTAGCAAGTGACGTCACAAGTGGGTATTTGCCTCTCTATCTAATCTTGAATTTCAAACTTTTATAACTCGGTCAATTTTAAAGATAGAACAAACATTTTTATAGTGTTTGATAGCAGAAACTAAGAAGTTTGGATTTATAAAATAAAATAAAATTAGTTAATATTGTATTATCTGCTTGGTATAGGGGATCATACCAAGCAGATAATACAATATCATTTTATCGGTATTGTTATTCGTTGTCTTTGCAATATACCTCAATCGTAGACACAACAGTCAAGGAAACCGGGTTTTCGTTCAGTATAATTCGGCATAATATCCATCTTATTTTTATTGTGCTTATAATCTTTGTGTAAAATTTTCTGTAACGTACGGACAGACAGACGAACAGGGCGAAATTTTTCTGATTGTTATTATTATTATCTAACAATTTTGCCATTTGGCTATGGATCTTTAAAAAAACTTCAATGTATAGGATATACCATTCATTATAAATCAACCGATATTAACGAATAACCGATGTTTTGTGTACACGATATTTTCTTGTTATTTGATATTTGGTTTAGTTCTGTCTGATCATACAGTTGATTTTGTGTAAATATTTGTTTGCGTGAAATATTTAAGTCTATAGACCCTTTGTACGCGGAGGTAGCGCGGAAACTGACTTCAGTCACTAAGGTGTACCTTGTATAGCATGTCGGACCATCATTATACCATAATATGTATTATATGACGAATTTATCTTTTTAGCGGTAGATTGATTGAATTGCCGTGTGGTGACGGCAGAGTAGAATACATTTGTCACCAACCCCTACTCTTCCCGTGGGTGTCGTAAGAGGCGACTTAGGGACTACACATTGAACAAGGAACGGGCAGCAGCGCTCTCTGATACAGTAACCTTCTAATCTGCGATCTCCAACCCGCCTGCCAAGCGTGGAGATTATGGCAAAACCCTCCACTTAAGTGGAGGAGGCTCATAGTCCAGCAGTAGACTGTAATGGGCCGTTGATTTCGATGATTGAATTGCAATGTTTTTTTACAAATTACAAGTACAATTCTATGTACATTGCGTAGACAATGAGATGAAATAAGGATAAAACGATAAGGGCTTACAATGTATAGGCGAATTGGCTACGCAATGAATATCAAATTTTAAGTTGTAACTAGTAAAATTTTAATGTTGCTTCGTGAAACGGCGCCTAGGGCGGCGTTCTGAAGTAGCAGTTATGTCTAACTTCTCTCAACCACCAATAACTAATATTACAAGTGCCAAAGTCTGCCTTTTTCAGCTTTTATGACTTACCTACTGGACTGAAAATACAAATATAGTTTGGCACTATTGGCATCTAAAATCGCAGACAACGTGGGCTAGGCTGCAGTTGAAAATATTATATAGGCAGATATATTTATTATATAAGTTGGTAAGGACGGAACTCGTAACAAGTTTTTTTATCCAGGTTGAATAGAGTTGAACCTTTCAACGTTACGTCTCGTTCCAATTTACGGCACATAAATAAACATAAAAGATAATTTAACAGTTCAAATCTACTAGAGATTAAATATATTTATTTATTTATTTTTTATCTTTGAATAAAATATAAGTCTCCATTATGATAGATTATAAATATATCCACTGTTATTTTTTAATTAAAATAGTGATAACTACGAAATATGGGAGAACTAGGTACGTATTGTGGCAAGTAATCCTAGTCATAAGTAAAATTGAAATAAATGGACATTTTAAATATCTAAGGCTTTTTTTTATTTAAGCGTTATATTCCTCAATCTATGTCACTACAAAGATTTTTTATTTATTTAATAATTTATTGTACACATTAAAGATTACAAGGATAAAACGTACAGTAAAACGACACAACAGGCTTCATGAGTTCTCTATTTTGTATTAAATTGAATATTATTTCATCGGATAAACCTTGGATGCCCGTATCAAACGCCCTATGATGTTGTTGCAGGAGAATAAAAGCAATAAAATTAACCTTATATAAAATTCTCTCGAAGGACATACAATAGTAAGGGACCTCGATGCCCTTTGGCCAGTTTCGCAACCCGATATGAAAGAGGGGATTTTCTTCTTTCCTGGCTATAAATATATTTGCGTATAGGAAGAATTTTACTGATATAAAAGCTCTGAGCATAGTTTGAATTGAACCATATTTATGCATATCGATGGTCTAGAAAGCAAACATGATAATTACAGACTCACCAACTTTTCAGGAGGACTGTTTTTATTCTTTTAAAAGTTCTAGATTCTATAACTTAAAATGGAACATAGTAATCGTGTATAATACTGCCTTTATTTGGTTAGGGTATTTATCTTTTTAATTATTGATCATTAACTTGATCATCAATATCAAAACATGTTTATGTATTCTCAACTCGTACACGCACGCTGAATGAAACCAAGTTTATTCGCATTTAAATAGGTACATTTGGAACAATACATTATTAAACAAACTCGTAGTATATGATAATATTATTATTCCATTCTACGACTTTACTAAAATAGTTGTATCATAAACATTCTAAAATTAAAATTATTGTTAATAGTAATATAAACTTAATAAAGTAGTCAGACTTTATGAGCTCATTTCATTATTATACGAGTATTAAAATATAAGCTGCGGTTGATCTTTCGTGACCCACTGCAACGCAAATCAATACCATTCAATACCGACCGGGAAACCCATTCACAAAGTGATAAATAACGCTAACTGTAGTACAATAACCGCGGAAAGTACGCGTCGTCCGCTATGTATAATTTCGACTTTGATATACACATGTAACTAGGTAAGGTACTGCCTTCCTAATCTGAATTACGGCGATCAGGCGCTTGACCACGCTGGCTTAGCGCGGGTTGGTCGACTTCACATACCATCATTGAATAGGGTATCGCATTACTTTTATTTTATTTTATAAATCCAAATTTCTTAGTTTCTGCTATCGAACACAAAAAGAATGTATGCTCTATCTTTAAAATTGACCGAGTTATAAAGACTTGAAATTAAAAGATTAGACAGAGAGGCACATACCCACTTGTGACGGTATTTTGTTAGTAACGCCATATAAATTCCATATAAAAAATCGTTTTTGAAAGAGAGAGACAAATTGAAACTTTAAAAAATCACTGTAAATTTGTTTTTCAACCGATTCTGTTTTTTTCTTCGCGAATCGTCTGCTACTAATCTATATTTTAAAAATAATTAATATAATATGGTAAATTCATAAAATTGGTGAACAGTCCGATCCACTATTGTTCGCAGGAGTATGCAGGTTTCTTCACGGTGATATCCTTCACCATAAAAGCGTCGAATAAACGTACATAAGAACTCAAAATGCGAAAACTTGGTTCGACGCCGCGTCCCCCGGACCGCTACACCACCGAACTCGACTATCAACGTATGTAGCATCGGGCCTCGATGGTCCGCGTGTTGGCCATATAATTTGATGCTGGCTACGTGACTTCTCCTGAATTTATTTGCAAATAAACTTCATACGGTCTCTGCCGTGGAGTTTGACATAGAATCACTCCCGCCATGCGCCATAGCATGCGCACAGTTTTCATCAAAGATTTCTGACGCGCGTCGCCTCAAGGGAGCGAAGCGATCGTCTTTTGTTCCTCTGAGGTTTTCATATAAGTTTTATAGTCTGTTATCAACACTCGTCAACTTTACAACACACACAATATTTTATGTACATGATGAGTTAGGTAAACTATTATTACAAAAAACTACTGTTCTGTGGTTATCAATAACGAGTTCCTGTTGTGGTTACGTCTACTAGTGCAAATAAAAGTGTTCTTTTCAGATAAATGTGGTTTTCATTTACCACAGTACCTATATTATTAATACTTCTGTACCTATGCGATTATGACAAAACCGCAGCTATTGTGTGTAATAAAATATTATCAGCCCATTTACGTCACACGAAGTAATTTGACGTTTTGACGTCACATTCCTTTCTAATAAATTAATAAGTTTTGTAAAGTAGGCTTTCTTTATTCGAATTATCTTTTGGTGAATAGTGTAAAGTAATTAGTTCTTAACATGCAAATAATACTTCAATTAAATCATTGATTGCGGGTTGAGGTCAATAACCGACCTTACATATCCAATGAGCCGCTAAAGGTCTTTAAGTTGACACATCTGTAGATAATATCCAGGGGCAGTGGTTCAACGTGCTTTCCGAAGCACAATCATGTTTCTATACGAACAATCAGGTGAATCTTCTTGCAATCCTAACCAATCTGGTGACAATCTCATAAATTTGTTTTAAACTGTCAGGAATTGAAATCCACCAGAACGAAAGTCAAAATGTACTGGTAGACACGGAGGTGACGGCGGCGGTTAGGGTTAATATCTATTTTTAAATATTTCAATCGGCTACCAAAAGTATCATACTCGTGGGTCTTGTATATTTCTTAAGCCATTTTCTTTTATACCATTTTAATACGCTCGTTGTACACCATTACGAGTCAAAAGGACAAATGGAATTGAATTACTTCCGCAATCTTCTAAAAAATTAAATTAATATATCCCACAAGCTATGTATATTCCTAATTTCTTTGTGCGCTTGCGTGCTTATTTACTCGTAATTTAATACTTATCTATCTACACTACACAGAGTAAAAATTAGTTATTTTAATGATAAAAAGCAACAAAAAAATCTACTCTCTCACTCTCTATCTTTTTAATTTCAAGAATTGCTATGATTAAATTATAAAAAAGTACTCTCTAAAAATCAAGACTCCGCTTTTTGTCGGTCGTAGCTCTCTCTACGAACGTCGTAGCCTCGTAGCTCCAGCTACGGGCTACGAACTACGTCGTCAGTCCGCCCGCGTAGCTACGGAAGGGCGCCCGTCCGCCTCTCGCATATCACCATGTAACGTGATAACGTGTCTAAAACCGTGTTAAAAGTTTACTTTATAAACTCTTCTATTAAAAACATATTGATTAAAATATTCAGTGGGATCGCTTAAGCAGTAGATGGTTAAATATGAAGTCTTTTTGATGGTAAACAATGCATTGTCATGTGGTGAATTTGCACATACAAATAAATATTTAACTAAAGGCCTATTTAGACTTCGATAAGTAGCAAGTTGAAACAAAACCCAGTTAAGTGCCAAGTTGTAAAAAAACAGAAATAGAGGTCCGGTTTATTTTTCTGCGAGTTAAGTTGCAAGTAATCCCATCCCCGCGTGTCTTTCGCCCGCTTGCCATAGCTCTACTGTATCAACAGCTGATTCGGGCGCGACTTTTTTCTATTTTAGTATTAGTATGTATGTATGTATTAGTACTTGCATGGGCGACCGAGCTTAGCTCGTGCCATCTGGTGGAAAACTTTCGGACTACGAAAAAAATATTTTCTGTCATTTTTGTGTTTAAATAAGTAAATTTAAAGTGTTTAAGCAAGTAATAAAAAAATATATACAAAAATAAAATAAAAACATTTAAGGATTCGGACTCGAAGTCATGCGATTTTCCGACTGAGCTAATGTTATGTTACATTATCGGTGATTGCGAAATTATCTGTCTATTCTAATGATATTGCGTAGCAATATTTTTGGCTGAAAACACGGGGAAAATCCTTTTTACTAAGAATTAAACCTAGCTTGATCGATTAATCGCCTCCAAAACTCCCTTTATACTATATTTCTGAAAAATCGTTGCAGCCATTTCTGAGTTTCACACCACACGAATTCACACTAGAATTGCACGTTTAAAGTATTAGATTAAGCTATGCATTGTAAAGACAATTTATTTTTAACTCTAAAAATATTACATTGCTTATTTTTAACGGTAAACTATTTTACTGTGTTCCTATTTTATGACTGGAAACACCTGTATTTCATTGGCATAGATCCCCTTTGTTACTTGTCAGATGACACGTTTGTGTACTTGGTACACTTGCAACTAAATCAGTAACCTGCGAGTTAAGTTGACCGATTAAGTTAACTCGCAACTGTACTTATCAAAGAATAAACTGGGCTTAAGGGAAAGTCCAAGTTAGTAGAACCGAAGTGACTTATTTAGAACACTACACAAACAAAACACCCTAGTTATTCATTTACATGGGAAAATTTCAAACTAAAATAGTACGTTACAAAGCAACGTTTTAATTATTAAATAATCAGAAATCCCTTAGATATTGACCCGGAAATGATGAACCTATCTTAGGTAATTACTTACGCTTTTATATAAGAATTTATGTAATCGTGCATGTTAGTAAACTGCACAATAATAATTTAGGCAAATAAATAGCAAAATTGTTTGAGAAAACTTCATTAATTTCGAACGCCCCTGGAAACATCTTAGGGAATTGACTGTAGTCTTTTTTTATAGCGATTACATTTATCATTCACAAAGGTAAAAGGCATGATGTAACGGAATTTGTAATGAGAAATACGCTGGTTTCATAGCAGGCATTTATGTTTCGAGTTCTATGGAGTTACAAGCGTGACGAGAATTTAAACTGTTACTGTTGCATCTACCAAGTATAATGTCAGGCATCTGTGTATCTCTGTCTTGATCCCTGTAAATAAAACATCAATATTTCTTTCTTTCCTTGCGATCAATTGAGCCCTTCCCATGGATCATTTAATGAATTTCGGCGCTCCAACTAATATGCCTTTAGTCGTCTAATTAGTAAGAACGTTGACTGCATTTAAGCTCGATGGAGATTCTGAAAATTGTGTTCCTTAATTTTTCACAATCACATTTTGTTTTATCCCAAACTGGGTCATCATCACGTCTTAGATGATTATGTAACGTGGTGGGGTTTGAAAAGCAATGTCCTGTTTGAGATACGGCAACCCTACCCGTACGCTATCTGTGTTCTTAAAAGGCCGCGGCCGCCTTTAATAATTCAAAACTAAATAAGAAAATAAATTGTAGGGTCACTTCACAAAAGAAAAATTTTGTTTTACTTTGAGTACTTCCAACTTATAAGAGTTGAAGGTAGTTTGAAGTTACGCGGACCCGTTACCATGGCAACCGTCCAACTAGTTAGCCTAGAACATGGTTCGCAATTTATGGTAGTTTTATTAAGGTTTTGCCTTTCACTTTTTAAATAATTTGTTGCGTAAGAGGTCCGCTTCGTAAGTTTCGTAGTCGAAATCAGTGAAATATAATAAAAAAGGAAAACTTTACGCGTCTATCAGTATAAACATTCACGGCAATTTTACTCGAAAAGTTTATCATTGGATAACAATAAAAAATGAACAGTACTCGTATATGTATACGATCAAAACGGAAAAACTCGTACCATATACGTACATAGAACTAAGCATTTAAAAATATGCACGTAAGCATGTTAGGTATTTTAATTGAGTCAATAGTTAGCGAAGAATAACGCCTGAATTTAAGGCCCCGCCAATTTTATAACTATGAAGATGAAAGCTCTAAAATTAAATAAAAAATAATAATAATCACGGGAGCGTAGGTGGTCTAGTGGCTAGGGCCGCTGTCTCCCGTCTGGGAGACGCGGGTTCGATCCCCACCACGTATCAATGTGTTTTCGAATTACAAATTCATATGTACGTTTATTCGATGCTCTTACCGGTGAAGGAAAACTCCTGCGAAAAAACTCAAAGGTTGTGTGTGAATTCGACCAACCCGCACTGAGTCAGCGTGAGCGTCAGAATGGCTGGTTGTGGCGTTGGTCTATGAGAGTTGATTCGATAATTGCTACATAATTGCTTATATTTGCTACATATAATAAATAATTGCTACATAGGATATATACTCGTATTTAGAAATATTTTTTTTTGACCAGCTATCCTGACGTTTGGTTGACTGGTTACCTCCTACTTTAAAGTCAGGCACTTTTCCTTGGGATAATTTAAATAAATGCTTCATCTTTTATTTAACGTACGTTTGAAGTTATTACTAAAATAGATAAATGAAGTAAATATGTAGCAATTATTGACGCAATACATTTCGGGAAACTCTGCATGCTTGACTTTAAACTAGGAGGTAACCAGCCAACCAAAAGTCAGGATAGCTGGTCAAAAAAATATATTATTTCTAAATACGAGTATATATCCTATGTAGCAATTATTTATTATATGTAGCAAATATAAGCAATTATGTAGCAATTATCGAATCAACTCTCATAGACCAACGCCACAGACAACCAGCCATTCTGACGCTCACGAGTCAACGTGGTCGACGAAGGCCTGATCGCCCTAATTCAAGGTAGGCTCGAGCCTGGTGGGGACGTATATGAGCTGTTGATGATGAATAATCACCTACCCTCCATGCGTGTCTATTTTTCAACATAAAATAAAAGACAATTTGTAAGAACTAAAGGTGAGTTCTCTGTTACAGTACACATAAGGGTCTTTGTCGCGTTCTTCAAGAGAACCGTTAGAAAGGATTAGCGCCGGAGCCTCTCTTAAACACCCTTATCTTGTGCCGTAAACTCGGATAATACCTAAGAGATAATGGCTACGTACGTACAGTCAGAAACAACTTAAGTTGTACTGCTGCGAAAAGTATCTTTATTGCAAGACCAAAGAGTGGGTCTGTAATCTAAGGTACAACCCTACCTGTTGTTGTCTGTAATAATGGTTGGACTTACAGGTTATTTAGTTCTTTCAAAGTTACTTAAAATTGTTTGAGGACAAACACTGTTCAGTATAAGTACTAGTTCGTTGTTGTAGTTCGCGGTTAAACTCACTGACGGGTTATTTTTCGGTGCTAATCTTTTTTTTCTTTACATTCGGCAGCTGTCAATCAGCTATATACAGCTGGAGCAAAGAGTTTGTATACTCAATCTATATGCCAAAGTATATTTTTACAAGTCGAAGAATTTATTATTATAAATCATACAAACCTATGACGCAAACGTAATAGTACATTACGATACAAGGATCGTAGGTGGCTTATTACAAACGAGGTGACTTTTGTAAGCCCGAGCCGCAGGCGAGGGTTCATAATGTCCAAGTTAAACGTGGAATTGGTTATTTGCTTCTACTATATATGTCGGATCATGAAATGACACAATTTTTAGGATTAAATATAAAAATAAGCTAATGCTGACTAAATCAAAAATAAATTTCGCATTCAAAAGACTATACACGAAGGAGAATATTTTTTTGTTTATAAATTACCTAAAAAGACTTTCCTTTGACAATGTATATGCACAAACTGACCTCAATCAAGCTTTTAATGAATTTTTCGACATTTTTGGTTTACTTTACGGACTCTGTTTTCCTAAAGTAAAAATAAAATACAATTTGAAACCAAAGTTAAATTGGATATCTAGAGGAATAAGGAAAAGTTGTAGGACTAAGAGAAAATTGAGGTACATATATTATAATAATAGTAACAAGGCCAATAGGGACAAATTCCATAGTTACAGTAAGTTGCTAAAAAAATGCATATTTAATGCACTAAAACAAATAAACACCAATTACATTGCAAAGAGTAAAAATAAATGTAAAGTTACTTGGCAGCTTATAGAGCAAGAAACTAGTGATAAATCTCATTTTGAGATTCATAAAATAGTAAATAACAATAAAACCATTACAAATCGAACCGAAATTGCAAATAAATTCAATAATTATTTTATAAACATGTCATCCACATCATCTAATAAATATATAAATACAAATAAGACATTATTAATAAATACATTATACATGACACCAGTTGATAAGTTTGACATAGAGAGGATTATAATGGGGCTAAAGAATACAGCAAGTGAAGGATGTGATGAGATAGCAACAAAGATACTAAAAGCATGCAGGAAAGAAATTAGTGATGTTTTAACATATCTTATAAATTTATCACTACAATCAGGAAAATTTCCAGAAAAATTAAAACAAAGCGTCATTATATCATTGTATAAGAAGGATGACATCACCGACATTAATAATTTTAGACCAGTAGCTCTCAATCCAAATATATCTAAGGTTTTTGAGAAACCAGTGGTTGAAAAACTTGTATCATTTCTCAGAAAATTTGACATTATAAAATCAGACCAATATAAATCAACAACTCTTGCAGCATTTAATTTGATCAGTGACATACTACATAATATAAATGACAATAAATTTGTAACAGTATTGTAATTGGACATGACAAAAGCTTTTGATTTTGTATCTCATGACCTGCTCTTGTCAAAATTATAACAATATGGTATACGAGGTCCTGTGTATAATTGGATAAAAACGTATTTGGAAAATCGATATCAAATGGTACAGATCAATCGAATCAATTCTAAAATGGTCTCACAATCGTGCAAATCGGAGGCAAAGCTTGTCCGATCGGGAGTTCCCCAAGGTAGTGTACTTGGGCCACTCCTACTTTTGTTATATATTAATGACATTATTGAAATAACTAAATATAGAAGCATACTATTTGCCGATGACATAACTATTATTATATCAACGAATAAATCACTGACATTAAATTACCACGAAGTTGAAGTGAATAATGTATTGAAATCAATTATGACATGGATAAATAATAATAACTTATAAATAAATATAAGTAAGACTAATTATATGAATTTTAATAATGCAGATGTAGCAGTAAAACTTGACAATAATATTGCGATTCAAAAGACTGACTGTGCAACATTTTTAGGAATTAAAATTGACAGTGCATCAAAATGGAAATATCATGTTGACTATATTTGTAATAGAATCAACCGATTTTCTTACGCATTGTATAAATTATCCAATACTGTATCAAAGGAAGCAGCCTTAACAGCATACTTTGGATACGTAGAGTCTGTTTTTCGTTATGGAATTGTTATCTGGGGAAATTGCACTGACGCTAATAAAGTATTCTTAGTACAAAAAAAGTGCAAAAGATCAATAGCTGGAACGGCACCAGATACTTCTTGTAAGCCATTATTTACGTCCTTAAGAATCTTACCCCTTCCTTGCATTAATATTTTAGAATTAGCTGTATTTACTAAGCAAAACCTAAATCTCTTTACAAGAAAAAAAGATATAACAACGAGAAACTTAAGGAATAAAGACAATTTAGTTATCGATGTAGTTCCGAAAACGGTTAGATTTAGTAAAAATTGTTTTATAATGTGTATAACTATTTACAACAAAGTACCAGACGTCTTTAAAAGTAATGCATTAACGAGATTTATAAATATATTGAAAAATTGGCTATATAAACATAATTTTTACTCTATCAAAGATTTTTTAGACCATGAGAAAGATATGTGTATACACTGCAAAGAATAGATTAATATAATTGTTGTTATCTATAAATTATTGCTCTAATCATTTTTCAAATTTTAGACATATTTACAAACAAATATTAGGTATTATTTATTATTTGCATGCTTATTAGTTAGGCTAGATATGTGATACTGTGACTAAAACAATTTGTAATCCTTATAACCATTTCTATGGCAAATAAAATGATTGTAAAGTAAAAAAAAAAATGTATTGTATTGATATTATGTTTCTTTTTTATAAGCATAATTACGGAGAAAAGGCTCTGGCGGACATTCAGCCTCTACGAATTGATTCTTTGTTAAATAGAGATAATTTTATTTTTATAATTAAAATATTACTGGCTGATAATATTCTTGATACAATTTGTTGAAATAAAAAAATATAAATAACTTTTTTCTTTCTATGAATCGATTTAAATATGTTTTAGTGTCAAAATGATCCTGGCTGAATAATAATTTTGAAGACCGTAGGAATTAAAAAAAAATTGTAATAAAATCGCACTAGTGCGGTAAAACGCATTTACCGCACAGTTTACTGCCTTCGTAAGTTCAATTTTCGAGCAAGGTTTATTGAAAAATTAGTTATTTATTACCCAACCTCGTATTTTCCATACCACGCTACTGTTATGATATGACATTCAATGAAAAACAGGATCATATCATAGGATAGGAACTAATAGGAGAGCACGCATTGTTAGTTTGGAAGTAAGTAGCCGCAGCGAAGTGTTAGGAGTGAGTTCGTGTCTAACAGGGCTTGGCGAACCTCCAGCGTCCAGGGACGTGAGAGACATTCAATTTAAAGCCAAGGTTATTTATTTCACTATTATCTTAAGAAAAACAGGTGGCAAATGAGGGATTTTCTGACAGCTCTTTAAAAAATAAAAATAATAGTTCTAATTAAGACGATAGATGGCGCCAGGTGTACTTTGTTTTTTATTATTTTCTCTTGATTTCTTCGGTTCCACGAATCGTCAACGCCACAAATGACAAAAACAATGCTTTAGTATGAACTCTGTGAACCAACTAAAACTGCTTCTTCCTGACAAGAACGTGATTTTACGTATGCATGTTAATGTTAATGTAAATTTAAATATTTATTAGCCTTTCTATACGCAGTGCAGTACGCCAAAAACCTTTTGAAAGATAAAACAAAATATTTCTCTGGCAAGGTTAGTACTACCCATTAAGATTAAGAAAATGCCATTAACATTTAGGTGAGGTGAGTCGCCCCTGTAATTTCAGGCTCGTCTTCGAACTAACCTTGCCGAAGGAAACCTTCTGTTTCTCAAAATATTATGTATATGTTACGGCAACTACTAAAATAATGTCATTGTCAAATTATTGCAATCATGTCAAGGAATTTGTTGATTCCTCCCGACTCCAATAGGCACATATGCTCGGATATTTGGCTATCGTCCAACCGGGCAAGCCGGATATGACCAACGTGCTCATAGCAACCGGTTATGAGTTGCCAAACATGTGAGGAAAACCTAGATATTATATGCTTTTGATTGATATGAGGCTGATATAACAACGGATAAACCAAACAGTATAAATTAATCCACAATGATGTGTGACACACTGGCACGCTCGTTTCATGTTTTTAATTTGGATTACAAGATTTCGTTGTCACCGTTTCGAATACCTACGCTCACGCTCACGGCTATAACATCGTTGTTTATGATTTTCTCGTGGATATAAGACTTCTCCCAAATTTTTTCGTTGCTTTATTGCATAGATCAACCATCACACTCTGAGTTCTGTATAAAAATAAATATAAACTGTCAGTAAATAATTTTTCAGTGCTTTGAAAGACACGTTAAAGCCGTTGGTCCCGGCTACTATCTAGTCGTTACACGAGCCAAGTCAGTGGCTTTTGGCGGCTCTATAACACTGACACCAGGAGTTAGGTCGGTTGTCGACTTACAACTCACAACGATGAAGAAGATAGAAAGTATTGGAATAATTACAAATCAGTTGATTTTTTATGCGGAATAAAATTACAGATTGTATCGCTCAGACGTTTTTTTTTTCAATGACCAAAATGCTTGTGTCGCAAAATCGGCGTATCAAACGCAACCGGATTTTTGGGGGAGTGGAAAGCTCTTACCTCTAGATTTAATAGCAACATCCTAAGAGCGCCCACTTGTGGGTTCGGGCTCGGCATAGGACGTTGCCATGGTGAGAAGCGCGAGGGAGAGGAATGGCCCAGATGGGGCCGCCGCCGCCGTCCCAAATTATGCAAAACATACTTGGGTGTGTAAAACATACACGAACTATGTTACTTTTGAAACAATCGTTCACTCAGTTTAAGCACAGTTTAGGTTCTAGTCTATTGATCAATAACCATTGACCTTCCTTTTATATTGGCACTAGTTTGCCTCCCTAGAGTACCCTTCGCTCACAGCCACCTGTGTTTGGCGGGCCTCCAACTAGCCAACTCATACGCTCCTGGTGTATGAATCACGGGAGGTTCCGTTGCATTTGGCAGGTTTCTGAACTGCTACTTTATCACACCAGCCCGCTCGCGTAAACGTGTAGAAGCAGATTTTAATATTGTGACGCTATTGTGATTGAAATGTCACGCTTGCGGGTAGACCACTCGTCTTCATCTGCTTTGATTTTACAAACATCAATATTAACAGATCATCCATGCTTCTCTCTAGTTCACATTGTTGAATGTCTTTATCCCAATTTTTCTCTATTATTCGACTGATAAAGTCTGTCTCTAGGTTCCGTTTAACTTGTCTACTAAATTAGATTGATAAATTTTGGGCACATCATAACACACTTCTAATACAATGGAACGAATCATGATCATTATCATCTCAGCCAAAATACGTCCAATACTGACCTTTGTCCAGCAGTTTATTGATTTATTTTGTACTTATTTCAATGTTTGTGAACAAGTATTTTTGCATCGTTATAATTTATAGCTACCTACTTTTTAACGCGGGGTAAAAACATATTCCAACGGTTTTTCCTACGGGAATATTAAAAAAACAGTCGGACAGCAATTTTCTGCGCTTATGTTTTACTCAATTTAATTGCCTGAAGTCTCAACTGTGTTGAGCAAAAGATGTCTTGTTTTTATTTCAGCTTCTTCGTCTGTATCAGTTGACTTCTGCTTTATTTATCACAATAACTTGCGTTTTTAAAGAGTAGCAGTTGTATAAATATGAACAGTACTCTATTGAATTCTCCTGTGTTTATTTCCTTTCAGTAGAAGCATTTTATTAGTCTATCGATATTATAATTACTTAGGTACCCGGGAAGAAGAATAAAATAATAAACAAATAAAGTTAATTTATACTGGTTGATTTAATTTTAACTTTAAATCACACTAATATTATAAATGTGAAAATGTATTTGGATGTTTAGATGTTTGTTCCGCTTTCACGCCTAAACTACTGGACGGATTTGGATGAAATTTGGAATAGAGATAGTTTATACTCCGGAATAACAACGCATTAACAACATTTACAGGAAAATGTCTTATTCCCACGGGAAAAATCTTACACAACGCGAACGTAGCCGCGCAGTAGCGTAGTCTATGATATGAGGGTGTAATTCATACCTACTCCGCCTTCATTCAATTACTAACTACGATATATCTTAGGTAGCGTTTCTTAGTATAGATACAATGTCGAAAAAGTGAGTGTATTTGTCAAAGTCAAACCTCATTCTTTTTGTTATTCTTCAACACGGAAAGTCAGTTAAGCAAATTGAATTTTGGCGCAGCTTTCATTTATATTAGCGCGACGAATCCTATGATTAACTACGTTGACATTTCGTCCACTGTATTGGCTTTGTAGAGCGTCGGTGGTCTAGTAGTGGCTAGGGCCGCTGCCTCCCGTGAGACGCGGGTGCAATCCCCACCGCGTACCAATGTGTTTTCGAATTCATATGTACGTTTATTCGACGCTCTTACGGTGAAAAAAACACCGTGACGAAACCCGCACACTCCTGCGAAGAAATTCGAAGGTTGTGTGTGAAGTTGACCAACCCGCATTGGGCCAGTGTAGTCGACTAAGGCCTAATCGCCTTAATTCAGGGTAGACTCGAGCCTCGGAGGGGACGTATATGAGCTGTTGATGATGATGACTGGCTTTGAAAGCTGAAAATGACTTTGACAACAAATGAAACGTTGACTTTTCACGGAGTTCTGGCAGCCTGACACGAGAACTCAATGGAGCTAATTATAAATTCAAAACTCATTTGCTTAGTGATCGACAGAATGGTATGTACGCAGATATTTACCTGAGTTAAACATGTATGTACGAGTATGTAAAAATGTTGCAGCCGGCCATACTATAGAAGTTGGCCCATTTGGATGGGGCAGTATGGGTAACATTGTGGAACGAAGGTGGAGGTGGTGTTTTCAACTGAAAGATAGATAATTCAAGAGATGTTTTTATTTTCTTTTTCTAAGATTTTTACACACGCGCAGTCTAACCTAGAATCTGCTCTTTTTTTCCACGTCAAAACTTATCTTCCCAATTCAAATAAATCCAAATGTTTACGGCCAGCAACACCCAAAGAGGTATAGGTATGCACACATACCTAACACATTGAAACTAAAATACATAGAAAAATCTGTTCTGTATAACCATGTCATAGATTTTAGTGAGATGTTAAAAAAACTCATACATAGACCAGAAATCGAACCCGATCGTATTGAAAACAGAAAAATAAAGAATTGAAATACAACGCATTTTAACCATTTTACGTATCGTATTTCATAGTAGAATTTATTGCTTATGACCTGCACAATCGATATCGAAATAAAAGTTATGATTTTTTACAATACGACCGGGTTCGATTTCTGAACTAAATATGTTTTTTTTTCTAACCTGTAAATGCAGTTTTTCGGGTCACTAAAATCGATGACATGGTTCTTTAGAACAGAAATCTTTCTATCTTAAATAGGCAGTTTCAGAGCTACCCTTTACTGACCCATCCAAATGGGCCACCCTGCATACACGTGTCATCTCTGACCATACGCGAATCTGACCTACTGCTCCCAAGACGGTCATCTCGAGTCTAAAGCCCTTTGTAACGTATAACCTTGAAGGATCTCTCAAAGCTTTGGTTCTGACAAAGACATGATGAAAGTTGTTAATTACCGACCTAGGGCAGCAAATGAAATTGTGTGAGAATCGCTGAGAAAATTGAAGCGCTGTAGTAAAGAGCTTTAATGATATTCGTAAATAAACATAATTATTATTTTCTTACTTCGCTTATCTGTTGGTTGAGTAATTGTAATATTCTATTAAAGTGTCGTTTTCTTAGTAATTCTACCAGTATTTAGTTTACAGGCTCACTAAACTAATAAGGATTATTATTTAGATTGCTTCATGAAAATGGAGATCGTATTTTTCTTAATTATAAAATAATGACAGTTATTAAATTCTAACTTTACTTTTGAATTGGCTGTGATAACAAAGAAGTAAATTCAATTTTGTAGCCTATTGGTTGTACCTACGTACTACGCCTACCTACGAAGCACAGGGTAGCATGTTCTAATGCCGCCTATGGTAAACATTGACGAGATGATATGATTTTGGTCTAGTGGATGTTGTTTATTATTTATTATGTATTTATCTATTTATGTGTTTATAACAGCTGTCTGATACCTGTAGTACAGGGTCTGCCCAATTTGGGATCATCCGACCCCGGTTATCTGACCACGAGTGGAATGTCCTCACTTAATTTAAATTTATTTATTTATTATAAACAACATCCACATATATATTTAGTAACATGAATACACCTACAAATCCCAAAAACCCTACATGGGCCTAAATATGACACAAAAATATTTTAATCTTCTTTACAAAGAGGCGCTACTCATAAGTGTGGAAAGTCAGTTTTTTTGTCGTTTTTCACAAAGATTTCATACGCGCGTCGCCTCGCGCTATACGATCGTCTTTTATTCCAACCCGTGTGGAAAAAGCTATTAAAGTAGTAAGTAGTTTGCAAAGTAAAGTCTGTACATAAAACAGGATAATTTTACATCTACAATATACCTATAATGGCAAAAGGATTAATTGAGGACAGTTTTAAGAGTTCTAGATTGGTTTTCTCGGATGTTTGGATGTAATTACTGAGATCGAAGCTGCAAGTCAGGAATTTCTCTACCCATTAAGTGGCATTTAGTTTCCATCGTGCACTTCGAGAACTCGTAGCTTAGAGAGTCGGAAGCTTAGATATAACGACGCCTAGTAATGAGTAGGTACTTAAGGTTAGTCTTTGACATCCTACTAATATTATAAATGCGAAAGTTTGGATGTTTGTTGCCGAATCACGCTTGAACCACTGGACGGATCGGGATGTAACTTGGCACACATATAGGTTAAGTCCTGGAATAGGACATTCACGTTACTTTATACCGCGGAAAAACACTTCATTCCTACGGGAAAACTCATAAAACGCGGGCGAAACCGCGGGCGGAAAGCTAGTATTAATATAAACCTGATGTGCTGGTTGCGTCACATTTAGTCAATACGAATAAGTAAGATTTTAATACTTAAACAGTTTTTTAACCTGCACGATTAAACGAAATTTCAAGACAAAGCATAAACAATTTCCCGAGAAAACTTTCTCGTTTGCTGACTGTACTAAGAGAAATTCCCAGTAGTTCAGTTGTTTTATCCGGTATATACTATTGCTTGATTGTTTTTTGGGTAGCAGATAAAACAACCAAACTACTGGGACTAGAGGGAAAAATAAAAAAAAACATAGAAACCATTATTGTCAATCGAGTAGGTTCACTGTAGAAAAACTTAGGTATAGATATATAGTTTAACTACTAATCAAAATTAGAAACCGTAAAAGTTTAAATTCATACGAACCAGCGAACAAATTCAAATTGTCGGAAGACGAGGATTAAAATATGTTAATAACGTAAAATCGCTGTTTTAGTTTCAGAGGCCTTTCTTTTGTTTCATCAAATCAAATTCGCAAAATAAAAATCGTATTTTTATGTTTTGAAATAATTATTTTTTCTGATGTTCAGTTTTATTGTGCAAGCTAGCTTTTAGGTTTTGCGTTAATTAACTAACACTTTCATAATCTGTATCGCGTGGTCTTCTTGTTCAAGTGATTTTCAAGTTAGTGGTTCGATTACCGCTGAATCCACAGTAATCTTAGCTGTCTATCTAGACCAATCCAGTTCAATCTCAGCTGTTTGCGAGTCTATCTAGACAAGACTAGATACAGCCGCTCCCTGACACAAACCTGCCTGCTACCATGGCGGTTTGTGCTAGACCAGTGTTTCTCAAAGTTTTGGTAGAGTGGGACTCAAGTCTCAAGCGCTATTATTTAGTGGTCTTTGATTGTTTTTTTTATTTGTTGATTATTAGATATTGACGTGGAGTCAGTAACACTATTTAACCACGTCGTTATTGCGGTGTTAGCATCAATAGGGAACTTTGGAGATTGTATTCTCCATGTACAAACTCCGCGCTCACTTTTTCTTTCTTTTAGTTATTGCTGGCACTCTGGATTTGCCGTTTATTGTAGAAGAAGTAGAAAAATAAAGATTCAGTCACAAAATGGTCTTCAGTCTACGATGTTGTAGAAAAGTGTTAATAAAGAGGAGTAAAAACGATATTAAGATGAAAAGCCAAGCTGTATTAATTTAGAAGAGTTGCTCTACCGCAGGAGTCGTCCCCAGCCATATAATATGCGACAGTACTGACCAATAATGGTACAATTGATCCGGCGGTGATCCTTGTGATAACCAGTTTTCGCTCATTACTATTAAAGTATATGGAGGTCGAAAACAGGCCTCAAAACCCTGGTGTTAGAATTTACTGAGCCGCCAAACGCCGTTAACATTGCTTCTTCATTCATCATCATTATATATTCGTTCCTAACGAGGACACATTGCTTATTTAACGTCTTTAGACAATAACTAGTTCCGAACCTAGAATACTTACATCTTGCTTTTCGGACATTTAGAATGATTCTGCGAATAATATTTGCGTTGCTTTATGTCCTATAGCTGATAATGTGTTGTAGTGGTTCATACAACTTTGGGAACCACTGTACTAGATTCTTCAATTTGTGGAATAGTGAGCGCTGTGACGTCACGCACTGCCGTTTGCGGGTGCCACTCCTACACCGCACCTATGCGCTTCTTTCCATACACCGACATAATGTCAGCCTTAACAGTAAAAGTTGTAATAGCTAAAATCGTTTAGAACGATAGTATTTTTTTGGTTACTTTAGCTTTAATTTTAATATTATACAAACAAGCGGGCGGCGTGTGAGAACAGAGGAATAAAACATATGTGTAAAGTGTAAGTATCTATTACTATTTCCAGATTAGTGGCCAGTGTGTCTAAAGTTGACCCTTCAGACCCACCGTACCCCTGTCCATACCCCTATGAACTCCCGAGACCAACAACATGCCTTCCGATGCACTGAAAACGATCTACATCTTCATCAGAGGTCATCCCCATTACTTTCGTGATCAAAAAAATTAAATGTCTAAGAGCAATTTCAAACTAATATTTTTACAGAGGTTTAAGTAGGTACCATACTCGAATAAGTTTCTGGAGTTTCCAATAATAAGTTATAATACCTAATTAATTGAATAGTGTACTTTCTTCCTCAATTTCATTTTGCGATATAAAATACTATTTGGAAATTCCTTTATATTTTTAAGGACAATATAATAAATATGGCTGATAACTCTACGACATTTTGTATGAGGGGTTTTTTTAAATACCTAATCGGTCATTTACTTTTCTTATCAATTTTCTGGAGTTACCAATATAATTTCAGCTTCAGCAAAGCGATTTAATTTATACTGTACACTTTCCTTACCTACGAAAAAATATATGTTACCTTTAGGTATACTTACGTGCGTACAGTTACAAAAATACTAGAATATATTTAAATTTCGAAATTATATCATATGGATAACTAGCTCTCTGCCCCCGACTTTGCTTGCGTAATCAAAATGTATCTCCTTGTTGAACTTTTTTTAGCACAAAAATTAAAATGAAGATAACTCGACTCCTAGATGATGCTTCAAGTGTCTTTTTAGTTAGACCTTCAGCAATACAAAATTGCTTAAAATTGCTCCTGCGATTGTGGATCTCTCGCCACAAAATCTAACGCATTTGCCATCTTTATAATGCATCTATCTTATCTTATTTTTTTATCTTTTCTTAACAGCCTCCGTGGCCGAGTGTTCGAGATTTCTACGCCCATTACGGAGGTTCCGGGTTCGATTCCCGGTTGGGACACTGTGAAGCAAAAATCTCTCTGTGAGACTTTCCCCAGTTTGGTTAGGATATTGCAGGCTGAATCACCTGATTGTTTGAAAAGAAAGATGATTCCGTGCTTCGGAAGGCACGTTAAGCCGTGGGTCCCGGCTACTATCTAGTCGTTACACGAGCCAAGTCAGTGGCCTTTGGCGGCTCTATAACACTGACACCAGGGTTTGTGAGGTCGGTTGTCGACCTTACAACCCACATGATGATGATGATGATGATGACGGTGAAGGAAAACATTGTGATGAAACCTGCACACTCCTGCGAAGAAATTCAAAGATTGTGTGTGAAGTCGACCAATCCGCACTGGGAAAGCGTGGTCGACTAAGGTCTAATCGCCCTAATTCAGGGTAGGCTCGAGCCCCTCGGTGGGGACGTATATGAACTGTTGATGATACTGCCTGTTGTCCCCTTCCATTCCGGCTGCGCAAGAGTGGACTTAAATATCGCCTCCTTATGTTGATCTCCTAACCTTTTTCGGCCACAGCGACGACTGTGTCAGTTCCGATTATAATTCCTGTGAACTGAGGTTAAATTCTAGCTATATATATATTGGAACCTTGACACCATAAAAGGGATTATTTTGACATTGGAAATGTCTTTTCGTTCGCTCCAGTGTAGGCTCCGATTTCACGAAAAAGTGCGATCCCCTTATATCTCAGAGAGTTGTAAAAATATGATACTCAAAAAAGGCTCAAAAGACGCGTATCACGAGAGCTGTAAGGTACAAAAAGAATTTTCAAAAACGAAAAAAATTATGGCCGAAATAGTGAAAAAAAAAACGAATTTTTGAGTTAGGCGCTCGATAGTTTGGAAACGAGGAATGATATAAAAAATTTGTTCATCAAACATCAACGGTCCGTTACAGTCCACTGCTAGACTATGAGCCTCCTCCACGTAAGTCAAAGTGGAGGGTTTTGCCATAATCTCCACGCTTGGCAGGCGGGTTGGAGATCGCAGATTAAAAGGTTACTGTATCAGAGAGCGCTGCTGCCCGTTCCCTGTTCAATGTGTAGTCCCTAAGTCGCCTCTTACGACACCCACGGGAAGAGTAGGGGTTGGTGACAAATGTATTCTACTCTGCCGCCACCACACGGCTAACAATTTAGTCAGCTACAATTTGAGCTTAAAACAAAGACGATCGGGTTAAGGGTTTGCCCTAACCTTTTTGAAAAAATTTATTCATTTTCAATGTGCTCGATAGTCGTGTGAGGCACGAAATTTGTGAATTTTTGTTATCATATCATAATCATCGCTTTTTGTATACCTACTCATGTTATCGATGGAACTTTATACTTACTGTTAAGTAAGTATAAAGTACTCGTTAGAGTATCTTACAAATCATCATCATCATCAACGGCCGGTTACAGTCCACTGCTGGACTATGAGCCTCCTCCACTTTTGCCATAATCTCCACGCTTAGCGCTTGGCAGGCGGGTTGGAGATCGCAGATTAAAAGGTTACTGTATCAGAGAGCGCTGCTGCCCGTTCCCTGTTCAATGTGTAGTCCCTAAGTCGCCTTTGTCGATCTTACAAATGCCGTCTTTGAAAGACCACTATTGAATATGGGCTTAATGGCGACGTATCTAAACGGTAAACCCATCCTTTATATATCATCCTTATATATCATAGCCATATTCTGCCGGCAAAAGAAACTACTTCGATAACAACGTCGTTATGGCTCTATAAATAAATATGCTTCCCTTATTTTAAACTACATAGGGTGAATGGTGTAAGGTCCGATATTCCGCAAAGTAATAAAGGTGATGCATTCAGGATTCCAGAACTTGAACGTAATAATTGTGTCCGATTTGATTACTTCATTTCAACAAGATACGCATTTTCTGTGCGGAACAAAATAAAAGAAAAAGCGACAATGAATTATGAACTAGACGACAGTTTCTGAATGTGTGCATGAGTTACCTTAAAATTATTGATCTATTTTCATATTCCGATCATCTTAGCTTATCACTTTTTACCTAGTATTTGTGTACTGTAGTATCAGTTTTGAAGAGCCATTTCTTACAACCTGTATACAATGAAACTACACCTAGGTATCCAAATATACTCGTACCACAAAATAGTGCTCTAGTCATACACGCTGGTTCCCAGTAGAATTACTTCATATATCTCAAGTGCTCTAGTTATGTTCCCTGTAGAATTACTTCATATATCTCCCAAGTGCTATCTTATCTAATGTAAGCCATATCAAGTGGGCTACGCTATCAACTTGGGAACTACTTAGTTTTCACCTGGAGCGCACCTTAGCTCGCCGGCTTTTGGATCAAACAAAACGCGTCGTGTAATTTTGTGTTTTGATAAACGATTATAAAGAAACATAGTGATTATATTGTGTGACTAATTAACGTTGAACGATGATGTTGGTGAAAAACGTTGGTTAGTTAGGTATAATATTGTTTCGTTTAGTTGTTTTTTTGGTTGATTTTTTTTAAGTCCCATAGAATATAACTAAGTTAAAGTCAGCGCGCGAACTAAATGCAACTCTTGTATGTGACACATAAGTGCCAATCGCGCACTATAATAATATAACAACTTAAATAAGTAATAAGCAGCACAAACGCGAATAATAATTATCTCCTCGTAAATGTGAACGAAACAATTTAGCAAAACTGATTGAAATTGATACCAAACTTATATCACATTATAGGTAATTGTTTTACAATTAAGAGTAACCGTATCAGGTAAATTTATTTTTATAAAACATACCTCATAAGCTAAATGTTCAAGAGCCTTTACTTGGTAGGTAGAAATAGTAATAGTACATTGTTATACGAGGGGTGAAAGTAACTTATTTAGCGCCGAGACGGAGTTTGGGGCCTGAGCGTAGCGAGGGCCCTAATAGTTCGAGGCACTAAATAAGTCTTTAACCAGAGGTAAACACTGTGCTTTTCGTTACGAATACAAGCAAAGTAAAAATAAAAACACGAATCAGCTAAAGAAAAATGAGTGAATTCCATATCTGAACCAGACGAACTCATTGTAAACAAAACCCTACAAAACTCGAGAAACAATAATTAATGATAATCATCGGCTTTCACGCCTATTTTTTTTTTTTTTTCTGTGGCCGAGCCGGCCAGTTTTTGAGCCATTATTTATCATTTCCATCATTGAAAAATGGTAAAAATTTTGCCCAAATCTATTTTATTTTAAAGAAATAGTTGAAAGTCAATTATAATAAAGTCATATATTCTTTAATAATTAATACTTAACTTTATGTTATTTCAATTTAACATTGCGCTGTAATTGTGTGGCTGTATAGAAAGATGGAACATAGTTCAATAGAAATGTGAAATCAGAACTAGTTTTTTTTTTATAATTTAACAGCTGTCAGTTGTAAACGATTCTCCCTCCGGGCTGAAAAGTATTACCTTCAATCTGCTCCTCAGGTAACTTCAGACCTACTTTCCGAGTATGAGTAGTGAAAAGTTCTAAAATCACATATTATATAATTATACGAAAAAATTACTTATATCTATCTATATTTTTTACCTACAGTTCGTTTTTGTTTTTCACTATTATGTTGGTATTATGGGATAGCCTGGGAAGGCTAGTGACGATCCCAAAAGCTATCGCCCGATATCTTTGCTGTGTCACACGTTCAAGTTACTGGAAAGAATGCTGCTCAACCGCCTAGCAAACATCGTGGACCCTAAGCTCATACCCGAACAAGCTGGTTTCCGTCCTGGTAAATCTTGTTGCAATCAAACCCTCAATCTCACACAACACCTTGAGGACGGGTTTGAGCTAGGCCATGTCACAGGCGCAGTGTTTGTTGATTTGTCGGCTGCGTATGACACAGTAAATATAAAACAGCTTCTATGGAAGGTAACCGAACTGACCGGAGACCATGCACTCACAAAGTTTCTGAGCGAACTACTGCATAACAGGCGTTTTCAAGTCCACCTCTCCTCAGAAAAAAGCCGATGGAGATCTCAAAAAAACGGCCTTCCGCAGGGTAGCGTATTAGCCCCACTGCTATTTAATATTTATACTAACGGCCAGCCTTGCACACCAAATACTTCCCGCTTTATTTACAACGACGATCTGGCACTGACATCCCAAGCACCTTCTTTCATTGAGGTTGAAAGGAATTTAACCAAAGCACTTAAAACCCTCAGCTGCTGTTACAAAGGGAATTCCTTAAGACCCAACCCGTCCAAAACTCAGTCTTGCGTTTTTCATCTGCGCAACCATGAAGCCAGGCGTACACTTAATATCCGATGGGAAGGCGTACCGATTGCCCACTGCTCCCACCCTAAGTACCTTGGCCTTACTTTAGACAGAGCACTCACATATAAACAACACTGCTTTATTACCAAGCAGAAAGTGGGCACCCGTAATAATCTCCTACGCCGACTAACTTCCACTAAATGGAGAGCCTCACCTCTAGTTTTGCGAACAACTGGCTTAGCCCTTTCGTTTTCAGCGGGTGAATACGCCAGCCCGGTTTGGAGCCGCTCTGCACATGCAAATCTGGTGGATACAGCCCTAAATGACACATGCCGAATCATCACAGTCTGTCTGAAACCAACTCCTGTTGGGATGCTGTATCCACTGGCTGGAATTGCCCCTCCAGATGTTCGCAGAGATGTAGCAAGGTCCATCGAACGAGGCAAAAAAGACACTGACCCGACCCTGGGGTGCCGACCCCATGTATTCCCACGTGCCGGTGACACGGAGACTAAAAAGCCGGCACAGTTTCATGAAACAAGTGCTTCCATTAAATGGAGAAGCCTCTCAAGTCCGGCTAAATATATGGAAGGAGAGATATCCCACAGCTTCGCTCAATCCCTTGACAGAGAGTCCCCCCTGGGCATAATCTGCCTTGGCCGACGTGGAAGTCTTTAAACAGACTCCGGACCCAAGTCGGCCGAAGTAAAGAAAACATGCAAAGGTGGGGTTATGGCTCAGATAGTGAATGTCTGTGTGGCATCTCTCCTCAAACAATGACCCATTTATTATCCTGCCCAGCGTGTCCTAGCATCTGCACACGCGAGGACCTGTACAATGCCACGGACGCAGCCGTGTCTGTGGCAGAGTACTGGTCTTCCACCATATAGTCACCGAATCGACTCGATAAGAAGAAGAAGAAGATTATGTACCTACACTTTACATACTTTTTCCAGTGCAATTTATTTAATTTAAAATACTTGAAAAGACCTGCGTCATATGATGACTCATTCAATATTCCGATATCCTTCTTTGATCAGTTTCCTCAAGTTGGAGTAAAAGTGCCAATTATTTCAAACGTACTGAATAATACTGGAATATGTGGGTAATAAGATAAATTACGATACCTATACCTAATAAATTATTTCCTTAAAATATACTATATAAGAGAATAAATCTCAATTTACTAGTATAACTACATGTGGTGGGATAGAGTAGACAATAATGCTCAGAATACGCATATTTTTTCCTGTCTTAATTATTCATTTAAGTTGTGCATTTTCGGATAAAACCGGTAAGCTATTAATTTTATTTTATTTAACATTTATAGTAGCACTTCCTATTTTTTGTTAAGTGTAATGGGATCTATAACTTCAGAGTATAGCAACTGCCATGTGTCTATACCTGAATACCGTGTGTGCAACCCTGTAATGGGGTTGGAGTGCATAACAGCCGTTCAAATGTCAAAGTTGCAAAAAAAGACAATAATTAGATAGCTTGATGCTTGAGCTTGACGAGACGAGTACTTTCATGTGTAATTCATGAGAGTTATATACATACATACGTTACAAGAGTAGATTATATTTGCCTAAACAGGTTATGCCCTTCTGCAGATTATTAAAAAAATTAATTTTAATGCGCTCTCAACCTACGTATGAAGTCAGCTTTATAATTTTCTGATATCGTCAGTAATTCTGATATGGTCGGTCAGTAGAAAGAAAGACCTGGCAACATCCTACCTTCAGCGACTTCGTCGTCAAACTTTCCAATGACTTTGAATGTGTTTCTGTGTTTCTCCGTTTTGCTCAAGATCAGTCAGTTAGCGACCAGTCGACCCCTTTACAGATAGTAGCATTATGGCTATAATTTATGGAAAACACATCTATATTCGACCACTTACCGACGGCACTCAACCCATTTAGGCCTACGCTACGCAAAAATGTCGCTTCAACGGACGCCGCCTTTTAAATCACCTATTCCAACTGATTCCACGGTGAATATTTCTCAGTCTGCTGACTGCTATTCTTCTGATCCGCAACTATATAAGCCGTGTGATACCGGAGATGGAACTTCTGCTACCCCGGACTATGTTTCGCAGCGTTACAAACGTGCAAGACACGAAACATCGTCGCCTTCCCAATTTTCTATGCTCAAAGAAGAAATAAAGGAAATGTTTTCATCGCTCATCCAATCACAAAAACAGGATCTTCAAGAGATAAAAGAATCAAGCAGTAGAATTGACTCCACCCTGTCATTACTGACCACGCAAAATGAGGAATTTCGTAGTAAAATATCACTTCTTGAACAACAAGCTAAAAAAGACCGTGAATATATTTATATTCTTGAGGATAAAATAGAGGATCTTCAAAGAAATTCGCGCAAAACTTGTCTAGAAATTAAAAATGTGCCGAAAAAAGCTCAGGAATCCAGACGTGACCTAATTAACTTAGTGACTAATTTATCGAAAACCATTCAGTTAAATATGTGCGATCAAGACATAAACGACATTTTTCGACTGAGGGCTAGAAGCGAAGAGGAGAGAAAGCCCACTATTATAGTGGAACTAAGGTCGAATATTCTGAGAACTGATTTCCTAAAAAAAGTGAAGGACTTCAACACCATCCATAAGACTCGACTTCAAGCAAAACACTTAGGCTTAACTACCTCTGAAGAGACACCAATTTATATATCTGAGCAGCTAACAACTAAGGGTTCACGTCTTTTCTTTCTAGCTCGAGACCTTAAGAGAACTAAAAAAGTTAAGTACTGCTGGACTGCTCAGGGGAAAGTTCTGGTGAGAAAAGATGATACCTCTAAGGTCATTCACATTCAACACGAAGCACAAGTGCACCAGCTAATGCAAGAAAAATGACTATATAATTATTTTAATTCTACTGTGTTGATACCTAGTGTTCAATTACTTTTCTCATTTTTATTTTATTTTTTATTCTCTGTGCCTAATACAAATATTTTTATCTATACTACTCCTTTACCTATGTCACAATACCAGACTATTCCACACTTCTACACACGCAATCAATTCACCTACAAGTACATACTCTCGACTAATCTGTCGCTCACCATACTCGTGCCTACTGACACAAACATAACAAACACTAATGTGCAAACCTGTGCTGACCAAATATCTACTACCTGCCTACAGCTATTTATACCACAATACCACCCACTCTACAACTTGAAGTCTCTTTACTCACCTTATAATGGATAGTTTCAACACTCTATTGGAAATTGATGAGATTAAACCAATAGAATCAACTAAATGTAATATCCATGACCTACAAACTAAATTAGACCATTCAACTATTAATCTGTCTATTCTAACTCAAAATATCCGTAGTATTTACAAAAATCTTGATGACCTTCAAATAACTCTGACACAACTATTATTTGAAGTCGATATACTTATCTTAACAGAATGCAGACTACACCCAATGAAAAATATCCCACAAATCTCTAATTATACCTCTTACCAAACTTTTAATTTACTCAACCAAAACGACGGAGTTGTTATATATATAAAAAATAACTTAACTGTTAAAATTAAAGAACTCATCCTTGTAAATGCATCGGGACTTCAAATAGAATTTAATAATTATACTATATTAGGTATATACCGTTCCCCGTCCTTTGTAAACGCTAGTAACTTCATTAATTCTCTTGATTCCCACCTCGAAACTCTTAAATCACATAAAAACATATTAATCCTTGGTGATATCAACATCGACCTTATAATTTCCCCTAAAGAGAACTCATATGAAAAAGCTAATAGACTAAGTTATTTAAGTGTACTTTCTTTACACGGTGTTTTGCCCGCACATTCATTACCTACGAGAGGCGACTCTTGTCTTGATCACGTCCTTACTAGACTTGATAGAAACTCTATCTCGGCATATGTTGCAGTGTTGGACACTACAGTGACGGACCATGAATTAGTCACTATCTTTATCAAACATAAATACAAAAATGTGACATCCCCCAAATACAAAATTGTGACCAATTACGAAAGTGCACACAAAAGTCTTATTTCCACAGATGTCTCCCTCTTTAATATTTATAAAGACCCAAATGTTTTTGCATCTGCACTAATTGAAATGATAAGAGGTGCTATTAATAACAACTCTAAACTCTCGCTAATTCCAAATTGTAAACGAGCTATAAAACCATGGATTACCTCGGGAGTCCTAAAATGTATATCTCTTCGGAATAAAATGCAGCTGAAACTAAAACTAAACCCTCGTAACCAAATCCTAGCAATTACGTTCAAGCGTTACAGAAATTTTTGCTGTAACTTAATAAAAAAGGTTAAAAGAAATTACTACGCAGATAAAATTACTAAATGTATTAAACAGCCTAAAGATCTTTGGTCGACCGTAAATGAAATTACAATGTATAAGCCACCTAAGACCCCAAATACTGAACTGCTTAATATACAACCTAATCCTCAATCTTCTGTGAACCATGTAAACAAATACTTTGCCAAAATCGGGCAAAATCTAGCTGAAAGTATAATAGCAGGTTCCCACACTCATTTACCTGGCATCCTACATACCTATACGCACTCATCCTCTTTTGTGCTACTTGACACGTCTCCCCAAGAGGTTGAATCAATCCTGATGAATTTGGACTCGAAGAGTGCACCAGGTTGGGACGCCATCCCTACACACTTCCTAAAACTATCTAAAGACTTCTTAGTCCCTTTGATCTGTCTTTTGGCTAATTTAATATTCAGGACTGGGATCTTTCCCGATGTTCTTAAGCGCTCCATAATCACTCCTGTCTACAAGAGTGGGGACAGAGGCGACGTAAATAACTTCCGCCCTATTTCCGTTTTAATAACCATTTCCAAAATTATTGAAAAGCTCCTGAATTCCAGATTAACTAGCTACCTAAATAAATTTAACATTCTATCGAACTCACAATACGGGTTTAGAATAGGGCGGTCAACTCAAGATGCAATTATTGATCTTACTTCGCACATAACAAAAGAGGTTGATAAGGGTCTCAAATGTTTAACTGTCTTTCTAGACCTCAAGAAAGCATTTGATACCGTCTCTGTTCCTATTCTTGTAGACAGGTTGGAGAAGCTTGGTATCCGTGATACGGCTCTGTCCCTTTTTAGAAGCTACCTAACAGATAGGAAACAAGTAGTTAAAATCGGTCAGCACTTCAGTGAGGAGGAACTAGTAGTTTTTGGTGTCCCGCAGGGGAGTGTCCTCGGTCCAACGCTTTTCCTGATATACATCAATGAATTATGTAATCTCCATTGCGTTGGAGGGAGGATACTCTCCTACGCTGATGACACGGCGATTGTGTTCTCTGGAAAAACCTGGGATGAAGTAAAACTAGTGACGGAAAGAGGACTGGCTATAGTTTCTAACTGGCTAAACGACAATCTTCTAACCTTAAATATTCTAAAAACTAATTACATTTGCTTTGGCCCTAATTTGAACTCACAGCCAAGTTCCAGTTTCTGTATTTTACTTCACAACTGCAGAAATGATAACCCTACAAACTGCAAATGTCTTTGCATACAAAAAGTTAGTTGCGTAAAATACCTCGGGGTAATGGTAGATCAGAAGTTGTCCTGGCATCCACATATAGAACTTACTATGAGTAGAGTTAGGAAGCTAATATGGATATTTAAATCTTTGAGGCAAGTTATGAGTACAGACATTCTAAAAAATATTTACGTTGCCATGGTACAATCTGTTACAACCTATTGTATCTCAGTGTGGGGCGGTGCTAATAAAACAAACTTCCTTGACCTAGAAAGGGCGCAGAGATCCTTGATTAAGGTAATGCATTTCAAGCCCTATAGGTATCCAACCAATGATTTATACACTATTAGCAAATTACTATCAGTACGGAAACTTTATATACTTTGCATAGTTCTAAATTATCATAAAGGCTTACCTTATGACCATGCTGTACTAAGCAGGAGAAGAATGGATTTGGTAGCCTCTGTGTACCCTTCTCGCACGGCCTTCGCTAAGCGACAATATGTTACCCAAGCCCCATACTTATATAACAAAATAAATCGTTTGCTTAAGATCTATCCCTTGCTATCACATTCCTGTAAGTTATCCCTGACAGAGTGGTTGTACACGCTTACATATGACGATGTAGAGGAACTTCTGTTAAGACTTGTTTAAATGGCGTGGTAACCTAATCTATCTTTATTGACACGTTAAGTTTCGGTATACGGTAACTGCTTCCCGATCCCAAGGATATGTATCATATCCGTAGGGTGTACCGAAATGTTTTTATCTGATTTTTGCCTAGATGGCACTTTTGTTTGGATGGCATGGTCTCCTAATCTACTTTTATCTTTCTGGTCCTAGTCTCCTAGTATCAGTAAGGTATACAGTGAGTAATCGTATGGTATTCCAACTGTGAATATTCTATCTTATACTAACAATACTCAACCTAGGCTCAGGTAACTATCTACCTTCTAAGACGCCTTATCACAAATCGCTCGTCTGCACATTACATATACATGCACTGCGCGCGCACTCACACACCCCAACATACATTCACTCACAAACACTCTCCCCTACACACACATACACTTACATAAGTACCCTACACAAACCAACATCTATCTATACATCTACCTTATCACATACAAACACACGTACTCTCGCACACCAAACCGCGTTGACCTCACACCTTCGCTAACCTGTCTGGTCTCCTCACTAACTGTGTAGTATTAGGCATAACCATAATTCACGTAGACTAAATCCTGATTTTAGTAGTATAAAATGTTGGAAGAGCGTGGCATTCCCATCACAAGTGTCTATGACTACTTACTGGGAAGCCTCGACACTGTAATGGTAAGGATTTTTGTAAATAAAGCATTTTTAATTTTTTTTTTTTTTTTTTTTTAATATTCAGGTCAATCGGAAAAAAATAAAAAATGGGTGCATTAAAACAATATATTAATGTAGGTGGGAACATAATTTTGTTTAAGAAAAAGTCACTGATATTGTTTTTCTCTTTTCACAATTATCAGGTTTGTAACCACTTATTTTCCGCTTTCAATACTTTATACATAGATTGTTTCGTAATTTTCCAGAACAACATGTTCACGTACAGAAGATATTCAGTTTGGCAAATCCAACATGGATCACTAATACTGGAATTTCTAAAGGAGTTGGTCACGATCGACAAGACATCGGTTATCTGTTGAAGAAACACACCAAACTGCGAGTACGACAAGTAAACCCGCAGTTTACTAAGAAACTTACGGTGAGGCTACTAGGGAACGATAAGAAAACAGACCACGAAGCTAAAGTAGGAACCGAGTGGACAGAATTCAGCGCTGACATAGATCTCGTACCATTTGTAGATACTCCTACAGGTGATATTAATGCAACTATTGAGTTCATTATAGGAGACACTGCCAAACCTTTACTTGTATATGAACATGGATCAAACGAATCTCAATTTTTTGACGCATGGGATAAACAAAACTCTTATGCTATGATCAAGAATCGTTTTTTTCAATACTTGATACCAAATGTTGATAAAAATCTGGCGAAGAATCTTTCAAGCGATGGCTATAAATCTCTTGATAGCTTAATAGAACATTACGAAAAATTGTTTAAGTATTATAATACACTTGCCGGACTTGATAACTCTTCTCCATCAAATCACTTAAACAAACATCGATACTTCTTTCGAGCTGATAGACATGGTGCTGGAGTAGCTTATTACTCTGGGATCTGGACTGCTGACAGTGAAGGTACTAGTAAAATGTGGCTTAAAACCACTTGGGGACATCTCCACGAAATTGGACATGGATACCAACCACATTTCCAGGGAATGTACGTAGGAGAGACAACAAACAATGTTTTTGGATTGTATTTTAAATTATTCAAATATGGTAGAACTTACTATCGCGATAAATGGATCGGATGGGACGATTTACCAAAGAAAACACTAGAAAAGGAATTCTATAGAGAAATTGAGGCAAAAAAATGTACTTTTGATTGGCTAGGGGATAAAGCAAAGCTTGCGATGTTGATTACCTTGACTGAGAAAGCGGGGGGTCCTGATGCTATCTCAAAGTTGTATACAGCGCATCGTGTTGCAGTTAACAATGGTACATCATACGAAAACAGGCTAGCAGAGTTATTTAACCGCCACTACAGCGACCACGCACGTCTCGACTTTGCTCCTGTTTTAAAAATGATGGGCCTTAAAATGGATAAAAATGAGTCATTGAGGAACAGAATTCGTGGATATCGACCTGTCGCCTATTTAAAACATGTAGTGCCAGCGCAATACTTATCTAAAGCCAGAGAACAGGTAGATCGATACTGCACATTCACACATGATTATCAACTAGTAACAAATGAGGATATTGCATTTCTATCAATAACAGGACAACTTGTTGTATACCTGATAACAAATAAAGATATAACAAGTTTTAGAGGCACCACAGTAACATTAAAAGATGGTCATAAGATAGTTGCACGACGTAAAATGGTTGAACGGAATATTTTAGTCTTTTTCGATATCCCCATGGGAGTCTATTCAATAGAGTTCGATTACCCTGCGGTCCGATCATACGAAGCTACATTAGATTACATTTATGTGAATAAAAATTATAATTTTGCCCGAATTGGTTTTGTCAAATATATTCCAAAGGGCTTGACAAACCAAACAATTGTATTCAAAGGATACAATTGGAATGGACTACATCCTATAATGGCAATATTTAAAAAAGACTTTACTAAGGATAATGCAGTGTTTGAAGTTTTTACAGAAACACCTCATCGTAACTTTCCTAAACTATACATGTACATTAAAGTTTTCAACAATAAACGCGAAATTACATTTGAAAAAATGATACATGGAACAGATGAAGAGGTAAAGTCACACATATTCTCTCTTAGAGTGAACGATACTGTTGAAATCTTTCACAAAGAAATGTCAAAAGTTCTAAGCGACGATGTTGATTTCACTAAAAATGATGTAAATACTTACCGTGTAACTAAATATGGTTTAGAAAATCTGGCTGTTAATAAGGATCCGCAGCTATATTTTGCTTTAAAACTCCATAAATTTGGTCAATCTATCTTACAAGAACAAGAACTAAATATAGAAAACTCTTACGAAAAGCTGGCGTTTCTTAATCATGTTTTTATTTTACAAAAAGAACACCGTAAATCACTTATACCATTACTTGAAAGCATTTGCCAATGTTCATATGGATGGCTCAATAAAGATATTAATTCAGCATTTCCTCGATTTCCACTGGCAAAACTAAATAAGTTATATGCTCAAACATATTAAAATTCACATTTCATAAAAAAATACTTACTTATTTTTTCGCTTTTTGTGTTAGGTAATTAAATCATTGTTTCTTAAAAGTTGTTAGCCAATACTTTATAGTACATTATTAAAATTCACATTTCATAAAAAAATACTTACTTATTTTTTCGCTTTTTGTGTTAGGTAATTAAATCATTGTTTCTTAAAAGTTGTTAGCCAATACTTTATAGTACATTACGATATAAGTGTGTTAGGTTGGTTATAACTCACGAGGCGTAATAGAGCCGAGTGTGTATAACCAATATACGCACGTATATCGTATATTGGTTTTCAATACACCTTGCTCGAAAATTGAACTTACGAAGGCATTAAACTGTGCGGTAAACGCGTTTTACCGCACTAGTGTGATTTTATTACAATTTATTTTTAATTCCTACGGTCTTCAGAATTTATTATTCAGCCAGGATCATTTTGACAATAAAAAATATTTAAATCGATTCATACAAAGAGAAAAGTATTTTATATTTATTTATTTCAACAAATTGTATCAAAAATATTATCAGGAAATATTATTTTAATTATAAAAATTTAATTATCTCGATTTAACAAATAATATTTATAGAGGATGAATGTCCACCAAAGCCTTTTCTCCATAATTATGCTTATAAAAAAGAAACATACTATCGATTTGTAGTTGGCGCCAAGTTTGTAAAAGTTTGTTGTTTTATGAGTGTTTTAGTGTTGATATTTAATGATAAATGTTAATAGTAAGGATACTTAAACTGGGCGCGATATAATAAAGGTTAGTTTTAACAAATTCTACATGATCCATTTTACCTGTAGTATTATAGCTTTTGTAGGGTTTTATTTCAATTTAATTATTTACTATCAGTTTTCTCACAAGTGTATTTGAAAAACGTCGTACAACACACGGATCTTAGGTTTTATAACAAACTCGTGCCATTATAAACCCTCGCCTGCGGCTCGGGCTTACAAAAGTCACCTCATTTGTAATATGCCACCTACGATCCTTGTATCGTAATGTACTATTATCGCATACTGGTATTAGACAGAAGGAAACAATTTTTATTTTTTAAGAATTGTATTAAAGTATTTCATTTCGATGCCTAAAATACAAGTAAGAAATACCTAGTTTAGGCATCACACTCATATTGTGTCAGGATAGGCTCTAGCCCCTCGGTGAGGACGTATATGAGCTGTTGATGATGACACTCATTGTGTCTGCTTTATTTTTTATTTTTGTATTTCCCTACTTAAGGTTTTAAATTAAGTATTTCTTGAAATAAATTTTATCTTATCTTATCTTTATCTTTTAATAGAAGACGTTAAACAAAATTCTCACGCCGATCTTTTTCAGAAAACACCCATACAAAGAACATAATTTTAAAATAATGTTGAAGTCAAATGAAATAAACAGTTCCCAAAACCGAATTTAATATTATGAAATAAAAAATAAAAAAGGTGCATTTAACACTAAGATTAAACATATCAAAATTCAGTCAGATTTATTTAAATTCAGTCAGAGACTATGATGATCTCAAAAACGTACGCACCGTTACAACTGAGTGTGTAGTGTAAAGTGAGAGTGTTGCCGACCGTACGATGGTGTTGACAGTTGGTGCTAAGTGGTGATAGTGATGGTGGTGATTGGCGGTCGTTGGTGAGCGATGGCTTGGCCTGGCGGATCGCCGGATACGGTCGAGCTGCCGTTGGCCGATGTTGGCGGGGACAACGACCAACTACGGCCAGTGAGGAGGAATCGTAAGTTGTATTGTACTAAAAATGCAGGCTAAAATGAAGAAGTAGTAAGTACCTGTACAGTACAAAGTAAAAATAATCATTTCGGTAATTGAATGAAGTTGAAACTGCAGCGTCTACGCTCTGACGTAGCAGACGGAACAATTCGTGCCAACCATACTTAACTAAAGCCGCGTTTCCATTATGCAAGTAGCTTGCATGCAAGTTGCAAGTTGCATGCAGCTTGAGTAATGGAAACGTAAACTTGCATGCAGGTAGTTTTGAACTCGTAAACATAATGCGCAACTAACGCTTGTCTGCGCAAGTGATATGCAACTTGCATGCAAGTTTCAAATTAAAGTTTACAATACAAGTAACTTGTACACAAGTGTGACGTCATACTTGCATGCAAGAACTTGCACAATGGAAACGCGCCTTAAGGCCTAATCGCCCTGTTTCAGGGTAGGCGGTGTGGACGTATATGAGCTATTGATGATACTTAACTGCCAAAGAGATTATTATTATAAGTATTCACATATTTCCAGGAGAAACTATCTGACTGCCTGCCTGACTGCCTGCCTGACTGTCTGACAGATCAACGCAAAGCCTAAACTACTAGGTATAGAAACTTGAAATTGACAGTAGATAGTTCTTATGACTAATATGTCGCCAAATGAAACCCGCTCTTCCATCTTAAAACTCTAACCTTATCAACTAAGCCACTTAATTTTCTTAAGTAACATGCACTATATTAATTCTGTGGTAACATACCAAAAAATAACTAAACATTTCAGCTGACGTGCGTACATTGCCGCCTAAACACTAATTTCCGTTTGATCGGCTTACATTAGAGATCATTGTGTAAGTGGTCGCCGTTCACCTACTTGTAAGGCTTCGGTCCAGTCCCCGGACTGCCGCAAACAGTCGCGAGCCGCCAGCGGAGGCACCATGTTGGTCCAGATACTCATCTTCATGTACATCGCGACCTGCCTTTTGTTCTATGTCGCTCACGTGATAGACTATTACCTGACTGCTTTTTGATCTTCTCGAACTATTTACGTACAAGAATTATGTGTGTAGTGATGTGGAAAGTGCTCGAAAGGACGCTGCGGGATTTCAAACAGCTGGGTGAGTTTCTAAGGCTTGAAAAGGAAGTAGATCTGACCTTCGTTCATTTCCGGTTAGTTCTTTTGAAAGTTAAACATACTTGAAGTTTGAAAATTAATTCGCATTTACCAGTCTTTTATCATTTAAGCTAAGTTTTCAAGCTACACGTTAGTCTTTTAGTCCTTTTTATCTTAGAAGCATTTTAAAAAACCTTAAAAATGTGGCATTTTGTCGCTCTCCGACCATAAATCTCTACTGGTAGGGTCGATTAGATTTTTAGTTGTCTATAAATACCTACCTGTGTTAATTACAAAATGGTTGAATTATCACGTTGATCGGTTGTTCTGTCTGCGTGAAAGATAGATAAAGTAATTAATTTCACGTTTACTTACATAAATATTATATTTTAATTACGTTTGTTACCAATATTAATATTTCAAAAATATAATGCACTCTGAGCAGAAATAGATTGCGATGACAAATGTCGACCTTATAGCTAAGGAAATGCAAAACCGGTTTGAACAGAATTCAAAACCGGTCTAAGATCTTTAAAAATAATAACTGATTTGTTTCAAAATGGGCATATTGTATGATATAAAAACCTCGGGTAAAAATCTCCGTTGCTAAGGGGAAAATAAGTACTTTTTTTACACGAAATAAAAGAAACATTCATTATTAATATTAGTACCTGGGTGACCGAGCTTAGCTTGTGCTATCTGTTGGAAAACTTTTGGACCACGAAAAAATATATAAGAAATTTTTATTTCTGTCATTTTTGTATTTAAAAAACTAAATGAAGGAATAAAAAAATAAATAAATAAAAAAAGAAACATGAATAAAATATATTAAACTTATGTGGATTCAAACATCTGACCTTCGATTTCTTAGTCTCGCGGTTCCCCAACAGAGCGCGTGTCGTTGTAAACGGTGACGCAAAAACGGTCTTTTTAAATGATATGGCGTACCAATTCTTTTAAGCTTGAAAACACGGGGAAATCCCGTTTTACTAAAAACAAAACCCAGCTAGATCGATTTATCGCCCCCGAATCCCCCTATATTCTAAATTTCATCGAAATCGTTGCAGCCGTTCCCGCGATTCTTATTATGTATATGTATATACAAGAATTGCTTTTTTAAAGTATTAGATATCCAAACCCATTTTACTCATTACCCATACCCATTTACCCATTTTTTACATTTTTTTTTATGTAATAGTTTGAACTAAAGTTCAAAACCCCACATTGACATATTTTTCTTTCCCAGTACCGATAATATACTATCTATAATAAGTAATATTATTTATTCTGTCAATAGTACTCCATGAATACAATTTGTCGCCGACAGCGAAGCAAAACATTTCCAACCGAATAATTTCGTGAATTGTGTTTTGTGTGACACAGAGGTGACCGCAGAGTATATTGGGAATAATAAACACTATGCATCGATAATATTATTGAAACTACCTATCTATTTTACTATAAGCGAAAGCTAGCAAAGGTTTAATGTTCTATGTATTTCTGATTATGTTAGAAAAATCTTTCGCATAGTACGTATTCTATAGACTTCCAGACATTATAATCAATCAAGGTTTATGAATGTTAAAAAAGTTTTCTACTACTTATTTATTCTATAAAAACCCGCAAGAATACACAACAGCTGCGAAAAGTGGCTTAAATCATCAGTATTAAACCTATACAGTATTAACTTGTAACTCTGTAATTAGAAAGTTCCTACAGTACTGACTGACCTTATACATATTTATTATTTTATTCAATGTAGACTAATTCATAATTAATTACCTATAAGTACTATCGTAATAAAAAATAAAAATGAAGTCAACAAAAATAATATTATGAAAAGCTTTAAATATATAAATAAAAAAAGAAAATCATTTTATTTCAGACTTATGTCCATATTTAAACAATCGTTATTCAAAATAATCATAATTCATAATTAATGAGAGGGTCAAAACCCGTAAAAGTTCGTAAACATTGCGTAGACGCAATTGCTACGCGCTACAACAATGGAGCATAGTATCAGTCTACTCTACAGTGTCGTAGCCCGTAGCAGTCGCTTCTACGCATCCTCTACGAAGACACAAATATGAATAAAGTAATAGTGTACGAATGCGCATTACTTTTTTTATTATATTTATTTTGGAGCATAGTGTTTTTATTTAAAATAAGTTAATTACGTTAACCAATTAAATCAAATAAAAATAGTATTTTTCTTTACTCATACTCAGAAAGTAGGTCAGAAGTTGCCTGAGGAGCGGATTGAAGGTAATACTTTTCAGCCCGAGGTAGAATCGCTTTCAACTGACAGCTGTAAAATAATAAAAAAGAAAACTGGTTCCAATTTCACATTTCTATTGAACTATGTTCTATCTTTCTATACAGCCACTCAATTACAGCGCAATGTTAAATTGAAATAAAATAAAGTTAAGTATTAATAGAGAATATATATTTTTTAAATGACTTTATTATAATTGACTTTCAACTATTTCTTTAAAATAAAATAGATTTGGGCAAAATATTTAACATTTTTCAATGATGGAAATGAATAATAATGGCTCAAAGCACGGCCACAGAAATAAAAATAGGCGGGAAAGCAACAATCCGATTATCATTTGTTTCTCGAGTTGTAGGGTTTTTCTGATTCAGATATGGAAGTCACTCTTTTTTTCTTCAGGTAATTCGTGTTTTTATTTTTACTTTCCTTGTATTCGTAATTAAAAGCACAGTGTTTACCACGGGTTAAAGGCTTATTTAGTGCCTCGGACTATTAGGGCCTGAGCGTAGTCTCGGCGCTAAATAAGTTACTTTCACCCCTCGTATAACAATGCACTATTTCATAACATGCTGTTTCTGTAAATAAAATCTTTTGTCTGAGCTTTCAAGCCGCCAAAGGTCCTCTGATGACCACCAAGGCTTAGCGTGCCTTCCAAAGTACGAAAAACGTTCACTTAGAGGTCACCCATGCATACTACGCACGCATAGTCGGCCGTACTTGTGGTTGCTTATCTGATTAAAGAAAGACAGTCAAGAACGAGATAGACTCACACAATCAAGGTTTTGTAATTAACTACATAATATACGGGGTGGCCCATTAAAATGAGTCAGTATCGGTAACTCTGAAACTATAAGACATAGAAAGATCTGTTCCAAGGAACCATGCAATCAATTTTAGTCACAAGAAAAACTGCATACATTTTTTATTTATAAATTTTTTTGTTCGGGATTCTAACCCGGTCGTAGAAAAAAATTACATTATAATCTTTGTCCATATCGGTTATAAGCAGTAAATGTTGCTATGAAATACGATACCTGAAACGATTATAATGCTTCGTATTTCACTTTTTTTATCCTTTTGTTTTTTTTTTCAATACGACCGGGTTCGATTTCCGAACTGAGTATGAGTTTTTGCTTTTAATCTATGAATGCAGTATTTTTGTTACTAAAATTGATGACCTGCTCTCTTATATTTTCAAAATCAATTTCAGTGCCAAATCACATTTAAAATTGAGGTGTCATTAGAGTGCCGGGTTTAATGAGATAATGAATACGGCGGCAGTGGGTGCAACGTCTTGGCCTTGCGAAGCCCCATCGATCCACAGATAATATAATTCCCTCTAGCTTCACACTCCGCGGCAGCACAAATACACGATACATTGACGAGTATTAAAATTGAAACTGATTTTATAAACTTTGACAAATAAATTCGGTTAACTCACGCGTCTTAATTATAATTCATAAATACGACAGTGTGGTTTTTGTTTATTCTACGTATGAAATAGGTTCATAGTCTAAACATAATTATACTTTGCAAAAATTAAATGACGAGGACATCGCATAATATTATGAGCTGTTGATGACAAAGAATTTGGACCTCTTGACTGACCTGATAATGATAATAAGTAATAAAATTTTCGTATCACGTAATCATCATACACTGAAAGATAGACAATTATGCAACTCAATGCAAACTTCAGCTATCTGACGCAGTCGCTATTTCGCTAACAGAATCCTCACGTTAATAAATAAACATGGTCAATAAATAAAAAGTCAAAAACCGTATTGTGATTGATAAAGTTACAAATGAATAAAAGTATTTTTTTCACGAACAAAATCAACAAGTTACTATAAATTTTCTAGCTGCACCCGTGCATCGACATTTCGTATATTCGTGCGACGCACTACCAAAACGCTTAACAAAAGTCGGACACGACGGAATCGACCGTAACAAGAAGCATACAAGCCGTCCGGTTTGGCAACGGTAAACCAGTTTTCGTAAAAAATGGACAACCTTCAATGTACGTGTGGGTGTAACTCGATACGTCACAGCACGTCGGGCCAGTCGGTCGGCAGCGTGTTGACCATGCGGGCTGCGAGCTACACGTGGCTTAGCCTAGGCCTAGACCGCTAATACTACCGCCTTTTCACGGCTACTACAGGCTTAGTCACCTTTACGAGTAGGACATTGATTCAATTTGATGTATTTTTAAGCGTTTTTCGTGAAATTAGACAACCACGACAAATAACTACCGTACCAAATCTCTCTTGGTATAATTAGTCTCTCCACGGCTTCTTAATCGTTTTCATTTTTTCCCATGAGAATAAGATATTTTCCTGCAGTAAAAGGCATATGTTACTCTTCTTTCGTCCCATATACTAATCTACAGACTTGCTGTTGTTTAGAGTTGTTTGAATTAATATCCTTTAGCTTTTTATTATTTGCCAGAAAATAGTAAAAGTGTTACGGTAATAGGTAAGACGGTTTACCCCGGGCCTGGATACTGGCTTCTAGAAATAAGTAATAAATTGATCCCAATTTTCTAAAACACGAAAAAATCATATCATATTCAGTATAATATTCAGATTACATTTTTGGAACTCGCTCGCCATAGCTTTTGAAAGCCTTTGCCTTTGAGATCAAATCGACATGTGAGTATTAGGCCCGGTTTCCACCAAAGCGGAGAGGAGAGGAGATGTGTCGAGCTGAGCTGCGAAGCTGGCTGGCTATTTCCACCAAAGCGGAGAGGAGATGTGAGCTGTGCGTACGTAGCGGCGAAGGGGCGGGGAGTGTGAGCGCGGGCGCCGCCGTCGCGAGGCCTCGCACGCCGCTCGCCGCCCGGCTACACTTCGCACAGCCGCGCCTCGCTTGCTATAGAAAAATTAGACATCTCCTCTCCGCTCCGCTCGATCCATTTCCACTGAAGCTAAACGGAGAGGAGATGTGGAAATAACGAAATCTGATTGGTTATTCAAACACATCTCCTCTCCGCTCAGCTTTGGTGGAAACCGGGCCTTATATTCATGAAGGCGTGTGAAATATTTGATGTCTATTGTCTACTTCAATACCAATTTCTGTACAAAAATCGTTAGAAACTAAAAGAGTCGCTGTCGACGGATAGTGCTGGGTCATCATCATCATCAATCCTTCAAGCGTGTTTCACTCGTTCCACATAATTGTTGTTCTCGCCTTCCTATTGATTAAAAAGGAGCATCCGACTCTCATACAGAGTTCCGGGTTCGAATCCCGGCGGGACCATGGTCAAACGAAAACGTCTTTAAGAGACTTTCCTCAGTATTGCTTAGGACATTGCAAGCAGAATTACCTGATTGTCGGAAAATAAAGATGATTCTGTGCTTCGGAAGGCACGTTTAGCCGCGGGTCCCAGAAAGTAGTCGTTATGATCCATGCTAGTGACCTTTAGCTGCTTAACATTGACATCAGCGTTTGTGAAGTCTGTTGTAGATTAAAACTAGAATTTTATGTACATGCTATTTTAAGATCGAATTTCTGTGAAGATAGATAAAATTCCCCCCTAAACGAATTTCGATATCCCGCCTTTGTGATACCGTTTTTGTGAAACCTGTGCCTTTTGTGCAACTACTGAAGTTGAGCTTTGAACCAGTTGGATCGAGCGAGCGGTTAGTTATAATTTAGTTAGTTATTCGTAAAGCGGAGTAGTCGGATGTTGGAGCGAGGTTAACTTATTGTTTTACTACTATTATTAAGCGTCGGATCACGGAAGCACAACGGAAGTTAAGCAATCGCAAGTATTACCAGATGGGAGACCGATAATATTATTCAAGTTAGAGCGTTTTTCGTGCTTCGGAAGGCAAGTTAAGCAAGCGTCGTCGCCCCACATAATATAGTAAGAGCAAGCAAATAAATGCCATTTTGGCGGTTTTACAAACTTATACAAGCGTAACTATTCCATCATAGCACAAAGGGTAGGTAGAGCTTGTCCGGTTTGAAATGACGCACCCCACTACTTATTTTTAGATGTGCGAGTGCAATATTAACAACGCGACACTTCATCTGTGTGGGAGCGTCGACTGTTATTTGAACTACGATCTGTATGCCTACATCATGGTCAAACAGCAAAACTAAAACCTAAAACAACAAAATTTTATGTGTAAATGCGGTGGTGGGGCGCGTCATTTCGGCCTGGACAAGCTCTAACAGTTACATTCCTAACTTAAATGTCAAGTCGACTGTATACTTACTATTATAGTCCAAATATCCGAATTCCCCGCACTAATGGGCATTATTGGACTATTTGACACGTAAAGTTAGGTAAATGAGTCAACACATTAGCTTGTACAGGTTTCGGTTTAGATGTAAAATGTACACTGGCCATTACCACCCATTACCTAAAGTTACTATGTTCAAATCAAATTTATTTTGTTGACGTGAGGGAAATTACGCAATACCTCTTGGTAGGTAACTCAGCCCATGAAACTGAACAACTTTTGTCATAGAAGCTTTGCGATATCGCAAAAATAAATTTTGTTCTTCATACAGATTTTATGAAAATTAAACATTTTTTTTGCAATTTTGGAAAAGTTCCAGAACAAACGTCGTTCAGATTCATGGGCGACCACCCGAAACGTTTTGCGTTATTTCACAAGCACGTTGTATAACAGTGCCTTCATCCCTTGCATGAGGTCCTTGTCATACGAAATTAATACTATGGTCCTATGGTGCTCTTTAAACTTACACCTCAATGTGCGTACAGTATGTAAAGTATGTCAATCAATCAATCAGCCTATTGCAGTCCACTGCTGGACGAAGGCCTCCCCAAGGGCACGCCAAAGCGCACGATCACCCGCTTTCCTCATCCGGCCACCACCAGCGACCCTCCTTAGGTCATCAGTCCACCTGGCAGTAAAGTATGTACACACGCATAATTGCAATTAATTGTGGATGTCGACCAGACGAGATAAAAGAGGGCGGACTTAATAATATAATAATAAATCTTTTGATTAACCCTAATTACATTAAGTCAATGGTGTCTTAAGGGAAAAGAACAATAGGGCTAATGGTAGCATACAAGTGTAACGAATAGCTCCCAAGCTAGAATAAAAACTTGAATAAAAGACTTTCAGACGACCTAAGTTAAATTCTATCGATACTGTGTCATACCACAGTCATTACGCGAGACAGGCTCACAATAATGGAAATACCTAGTATTTACTTTGCTACATACGGGTGGAACTGTGTCCTTTAATATTCTGTGATCGTAGTTCAAACTTGAGGCAAGTATGAGTACCCATCAATTATCTGACTTATTATTAGGTGCGTTCGCTGATTGTATTTGGTGTTTATTTATTCGTGTAATGCGCCCTGAGCGATAGTGTTTACCCCGTAACTATTTAGTTAATCTATTTTTACTGGTTGTGTAAGCCCACTGCTTTCGGACATTCACTGCATTACATTACATTCCATTAGGTATGTATTGTTAAACACCTCTTTTTTGCTATTACTAAACCAAGCTGTAAAATAATATCTAGTAGTCATCGCAGAGAGACGATTAATTAATTTTTATTATTTAATTTTTTCACTGTACACGCGACAGCACAGCAAGCGTAACATGTTGACTTTGAGTGTGCTCTTATGCTGTACAAATTAATGATCGGTTATGTTCTTATGCTTTATAAATTAAGTTCGGTTAACGTATTGCCTTGCTGTGCTGACGACTGTACAGAAACCTCACTTTTTACTTATGTACGTATTAGATCTATGATTATTGCTCTGCTACTGGTTACTCAGGGGTAGTCTGTTATTTGCTCCACAATTTTTGTCCATTATGCTGTATCTAATTTTTAAGAAATGAGCTGTTGATTACCTTAAAGCAACAAAAAAAAATCTATAAATCTACGACGAGAAATCAAGACTAAATTTCATTGAACGTTGAGACCGTTCACACGTTCACATTCTGCTTTTTTAAAAGGTTTTTGTACATATAGGCAACATGTAGGCATAATATTCGTCTGGCTGGGTAATGCGTCTGACGCTAGTGCGCACTTGCGTACGTAGTTAAGTTTTAGATCTTTATGCAACACGTGACCATTACAGGAGGACACAAAGGTAACCTTATTCTTGCCCCCTGTTTACCTAACTACGATAAACGTCGACGACGGCTTAACCGAAGTTAATGTGCCACAGAAAAAATATGGAGAATCGTAAATGCAACAAAATTAATATGAAGCCCTAGTACAACATGCAGATCTATTGCGACTAGGTCGAATTCACCTTCAAAAATATCTAAGTTACCGTGTGGTTCCCGATGACGAATACGACACAGCCAACAACGCGGGCTTAAAGATCATGAAAAATTTAACCGTCTGAATTTAAACTAATATACTAATATACCGAAGCGGCACAACCAAAAATAACAACCTAAATAAAAATAATAGCTACCCAAAAGCTACGTTCCATAAGACCTTGGTCATACATCATGCATGGCATAACCAACCAGTGGTCAGCCATATTTTGTCAACACGAGGTATTATTATTTCGTGGTTAGTTGACTAATGTTTTGTGATCTTTAAAACTTGTCATTTCTACACAAACACAAACATTTCAGTCAGTAGAGCATCGATGGTGTATCACAGTATCGTCAGTGGTATGTGCAAGGACCGCTGCCTCCAAACCAGGAGATGCGGGTTCGATCGTCACTACGTACCAATGTGTTTTCGAATTTCGAATTTATATATGTACGTTTATTAGACGCTCTTACGGTGTAGGAAAAGATCGTGAGGAAGCCCGTGTGAAGTCGACCAACCCGCACTGGGCTAGCGTCGTCGACTATGGCCTGATATTCCAGAGTGGGCTCTGTGGAAACGTAATACCATCTTCTGTTTCTCTGAGGGTACAATAGCCAGCACACGCGGCTGACTGTACACTCGCACCGCGAATACTATTCCTAATGCCCTAGGTCCCTATTAAATTAAGACACTCTCAAGATATCCAGTCGCATGACAGTTTTCCAGTCGAAGAACATTTTATGATTACGAAATTCGCACATGGCGTAGTGGTATATGGTTCCATTGCTACATAACCAGAAATTTTCCTAATAGCGGGCTGCGAAGCGAGGAAAGCCAAATGTTATCCACATCAAATAAATGCTATGCCAATTTGGTTAAAAATCTTTCCTTCGAACTAGCAACACCCGAGAAGTATTTTTTTCATATGGCATCTTTTCATTGTGTCAATGTCAGTCAAGTAATTCTTCTAGTCTCCGTACGATGCCGGTAGTGACGCAAAAAGTATGGTGTAGTGATGGGGCTTTATTTAACATATCGACACGACATTAATTTAATGACAGGCGGGGCACGACGGCAAAGGTGACTGTGTTGCATTGGGCGCATTCCGAATCAGACTTTCAGCGCTGTCAGTGATTAGAAAAGCAAAACAATGTATGGCTGACAGTGATTCGAAACGCGATTACGGGTACTTTAATCGATTTCAGCGCGTCTCGGAACGCAGGGTTTGTAGCGGTGGCGGTGGCGGCGACGGCGGCGGCGTCGGCGGCGGCGGCGGCCGCAATTGTACCTACAAAACAACAATGGGCGCATTCCGAATCAGACTTTCAGCGTCGTCAGCGATCAGAAAAGCAAAAAAAACGTATGAGTATTGCCTGCTGACTGTAATTCGGTACGCGATTACGGGTGCTTTAATCGATTTTAGCGCGTCTCAGAACCAAGAGAATATGCTGTACGTTAGTTGGGATTCATGAACCGAACGTTTAACGATAAAATAGCGTTACATTTTGTCTTTGCGATTTTCTAAATAATTGCTGAAAACGAATCAGTACTTTTTATGTGTTGACTGCCAGTGTTGACCAAAACTGGCGTAATGTTTGGGAGACTGCCCAGCTGAAACCCTTAAAAAAATTTGACAACATGCAAGCCTGACGCACCGTTACTTTGAAACTGATAAATCATCATACAGAATTTCGCAACCTGCTTTTACAAGAAATAAAACGTGGAAAAAGAAATGAAGTGGTAGTTTAGTTTAGCCCATGAAAATGAACAACTTTTCGAAATACTCAATATTTTTTTACTCGGTCAGCTGATCGGTTTGTATGGTTGTTTTTCTTCTTATGGCACTAGTAATCTTTGTGCCAGTGTCGAGTTTTTAATTTACTAAGAAATAAAGATAGGGAAACTATAAATATCATGAAAAAAGGAATAGGATTGAAAAATGGAAAGGAAAGTGTAAGTATTATAATAATAAACAAATATGAGTGCTAACTGTATGTATTTACAAAATATATGTAATTTTTTTTCTTTGTCATGTTGTGACACATACCTAAGTTGTTCAGTTTCACGGACAGCGTTATTTAGTCAATATGTTATTGTAATACTTTATTGCACACAAGGAAATACAGGAAGAAAATACATCAGAGTGAACAGGCCTGTCTCTTATTGCTATCGTAACGATTTCTTCCAGGCAACCTTAAATAAAAAATAAATCGATAAATAATGTTATCCAATACGAACATCACTAGTTGCGGCCGCGCGCGAGCGAGCCGAGTGGTGATGATGTGATGGGTGCGAGATCGATATTCCTTCGTAGCGGCAGTACATATTTGTGATGTCAACAATATTTTTACCATATGAAAACATTCCGAGAAAGACAGAAATGATATAATACTTATAAGTCGCTGTGCCCCTACGCGCAAAAAACTCAGGAAAAACATGACAACTTTTACTTGAACGTTTCTGTGTTCATTCCAAATATAAAAAAAAGTTTATACAGTTTTTATGATATGACCGTTTTGTCTCGTTTTCCTTGTGATAATGTGTGTCAAATTTAGTGTTTATACTAGTGTGTAGAGGGTGAGCCAATGTTGTGATTGTACTGGTTGTGGAGTGAGGTTCGGAGGTGCAGGTGCACCGTTCAGGGTTGAGTTGTGATGGGATCCCGCTTCCGCGAGGGCGTTATGGCGCCCTTCTCCCGCCTGTACCGAGCCGTGGTGCTCAAAATGAACAAGCGTAAGTTATTCGCCATCGTTTTTGCTCTAAATAACATCAACAGCTCATACTATTGAGTCCCAGGGTGTGTGCCCACTTATTGGTAATTCAGGGTAGCCTAAAGTGGTTAGGAAGTCAGCGAAGTCAAGGGGGTCACCTGTAACAGCCAACACTGTTGACTCAACACACTTTTCTAGCGATTATAATATGAAGGATGTAGGCATGTCATGCTCTAGTCTGACCCTTACTACAAAAACAAAAAGAAAATACTGCAAATAATAACCAAATATAGTCATAAAATTATTTAGATTATAAATAGATTATAAACAAACAAAAGCAAAAATAAAAAAAATACACGCTTTCACAGTACATACATCAAGCTAAAACAAAAATATGTCCTAGTACATCAAACTAAAAAGTGAAAAATAATTCTTAATATGAGCTGAAAACAATAACGAACGAAAAATACTAGTATTATTGTGAAAAAAGCGTGAGGTGCTTTGTGCCATATTTTTCGTAGGTACCTATATCGAGCAACCCACGTTTTTTTTTTCAAGCACAGTACTATAATACTGGCGACGGGGAGGGACCACGTGAACCAAGGGATATTTTCATAACATTTGCAGAGAAGCTTCTAGTATGCTCTGTAGTTCTCAACTCACTGGGGCATTGTAGGTTAGTCGACAGATTAATTTATGGGCAAGGAATCAAGTCAAATACAATTCTTTTTAGCAAAGAACATTAATATGAAAATTACTTGAACCATACTCTTACTTACACAAAGATTCAAGTACAATAAATACCTTTTCACATGATATTCTCTATAATATTCTTTAAGTTTTAAACTGTTTGTTTATTGTCATTTATTGTTATTATTATAATTAAAAATCATGATTTATCAGTAAACCCTCTGGAAGCCAAGAAATCATTTTGCACATAAAATTATGATTAAATTATCCTCGCATCAAGTAAAACATATTTGTAGCAATAATATTATTTCCAGTTCACATTTCTAATTGTTTTCACCTTCATGTGTTAATACTTAGAGGATTTAAATAGGATTTTTAATTATTTTTACTTATAAATCAATGACCAATGATTGATTGATGCACCTTCCTTTTCAGATTAATATTTATGGCTCTTTAACAAAATTTGTATCTACTTTCAATTCATGGTAAAACATGATATTAAATACTTGAAATGGACTCCGATGGAGGTCCAACGTCCCTGTGTCTGGACAATTATAAAGGCCTGCTTATTAGAAATTTAATGAGTATTTTCTAATACACAAAGTAGTTAAATATACCTTTGTTTATCCAAAAATAAACATTTGTTTACCCAAAAATATAGACATGAAATTATTTAACAACTTGTTTATCCAAAAATAAACATTTGTTTACCCAAAAATATAGACATGAAACTATTTAACAACTAGCTGGAGTACTCTACTCAGTATAATAATAACTGGAGGTATACATTGAGATAATTGTACATCTTATTAGTAACTATAGTGTGTAAAATTTCACATTGATTAGAGGTGAAAGATAACTCTTACATTCTATACATTCTGCATATTCTACAGTATGTATGTGAGTTAGTAAAAATAAATAAATAATGTATGATACAATTCTTATTATACTCATTCATTGTCCTGTTATTCATCTTGTAAGTACCTACAATTTTAAATTCAATAATAGGTGTTGCCTAATTTACGAGGTTTAGTTAAACTTTTGAATTTGCATAAAATATCAATGAAGGAAAAATTTTTATGTTCCCAAACATGTTTATTTTCGTAAGTAGGTGTGTGTTGTTAGTTCATTACTATACATAAAAAAATTGATAATATTATCAATTTTTTGTGAAAGCCAAATAAAAACATATTATATATTCAAATTCTTAGGTTTATTAACATTAAAAGCTATTAATTTATCAATGACATTATACCAGGATAGCTTAAGTCACTCTTTATGCAAGTAGTACCGAGGTTGTGAGAACGGGATGCATGGCACGACATTTTCGTCAACGGCGCCATCTGATCGCGACCCGAGTGTGTCACCTAATTATTAAGTTTGATTATGATTTGTAAGGAAGAGGTTGGATCGTTCAAGTTCCAACAACTACTACAACCAGAACAAATCTTTTGTAGCCAACCTTTTAAAACATAAACTTTCAAACTAATCAACAACTCGAATATTCTTTATAATTTCCTGTTTCCATATAAAAATAAGCTTATATTTTATCAGTCACCTTTACGTAAATAGATTGACATGTTAATAGTATTACAACTGCTAAACAAATGTTCTAACAATGAAATTAAAAGCTATTAAAAATTACCTATTTGGTCACCGTTATAAAGCCACATGTCCTGAACGATGTAGCGTATAAATAAGCAGTTAACGAAGACCGTAACGGTGTATTTGGGCTGATTGTAATCAGCTTAGGCAAGGTGAAGGTCAGTACAAGGCTGAAGGCAGGGTCAGAGTGGTGCTGCTTCAGTAGATTTATAGGATATTCTTGTTTGAAAGAGTTCTTTTTATTATTTTATTTAAAGACTAAGGTTCTTAGTTCTGGGGAAGATGATGCTTGAATCACACTAATATTATAAATGTGAAAATATATTTGAATGGTTAGATGTTTGTTTGAACCGCTTTCACGCCTTAACTACTGGACGGATTGGAATGAAATTTGGAATGGAGATAGTTTGTACCCTGATAACACATAGGATACTTTTTATGGGGAAAAGTCTTATTCCCGCGGGAAAATCTTACACAACGCGAGCGAAGCCGCGGGTGGACCGCTAGTTAATTATATTATTTTCTAAACATTCCTGACAATTGAATTGTTAAAACTTCTGTGAAACAACAGCAGCAAAAAAAATGGCGGTGACGACGCCGGCAGCAGCTTACAACTTATATATATCAGTAGCAGTCCACGCTCGCGCTGTGCTGTGTTTTCCCGTGGGAATAAGACTTTTTCCTGTAAAAAGTATCCTATGTGTTAATCCAAGTTACAAACTATCGCCATTCCAAATTTCATCCAAATCGGTTGGGTGAAGGCGGAACAAACATCTAAACATCCAAATATATCCATAAAAATATATATTTTCGCAATTATAATATGTGTGAAGTGTGATAGTGTGATGATGTGATGTGATTTTGGACCCAATTCGGAATAGAAATTAAATTCTTAAACAGTGCTTAGCTTTGCTTTTTGTAACAAACATAATAAGACGGAAAATTATGAAAGATAGTTGGTCAATGCGCACAATTTTGGCCAGTAGTTGACGAAAATTACTTAGATACTTAGATATTTAAACAATTAAATTTATTTATATTAATATAACTCAAACGTTAAAGCATTACTTTACGTTGGCGGCGTTACGTTATAGTTTTTTCACTTATTTACCTCTGATTTTCCGCTACAACAGCAGGCCCTGATTCAAAATAAATCTTTCTACATTAACTACTACATACTTATTACTTATACGTTTAGGTACCTGATAAAATCGTTAGCTTAGTGATGGCTATATTCAAGGCAACTACCTATTTATAAAAAGTATCGATTTTACGGCACCATAAATAATTGATTGAAACTTCACACACACATAAATGTTTATGGGTGGGTACTAGGTATTTTGTGCTATCGCCTATAAAACTTGCACTAAAAGGTGTGGTGCTTGGGATGTTGATTAGATCTTTTCGGGAAAACTGGGTCCGCGACGGACCGGACGGTCCGCCACAAAGCTAATGTTATAATGTAACGTACAATATATTATATATTATATTGTACACTTCGATCACAGACTTCTGCCTAAACTGTGTTATCACAGTTACACGGTTTTATATATATATCTTAAAATTTATTGAGCGAAAATAAACGATCTTCTTTTTTTTACCACAATTTTTTTTTACCTAGGTAAATGTTAAAATTTATCGAAAAATCCTAAGATTTACTGCAGGTCTTATAGTAATACATGCAGTATACATTCAGCTAGAGGAAAAGTAAGGTAATAATGTCCAACAGCTAGACGTCATAGGTAATTTAATATGACTCAACGTAATATCATTTTCAACTGCCTACGTAACTTACACGTATTTATGCAATTTCCTCTTCAGGCACGTGGAGTTTTATGAATTTTTTTTTTTACTAGTTCATTGATGTCTCTACCGCTTGACTCTTTAAAATTAAAGAGGCCAAACCCGTCACAAACGGAAAAATAATATTTTTTATAGGACGGGGCAATCAGACTTCTCGTCGCCTGCATTTTTTGTGTAGACTGGGCGGGCAATAGAAAGGTCTTGACCCCAATTTATATACGCAAAATATAGACGAGAAAAGATCTGGCTGCATAGCATTGGTGCACAGTTATAATGTCATGCAAGCCAAGCGTCAGGTGACATTCATAATTACTACACAAACTTCGGAATTATTCGCAGCCATGTGTGATGTGATCGTGCTCTTTGGCGTGCCCTTGGGGAGGCCCACGTCCAGCAGTGGACTGCAATAGGCTGATTGATTGATTGATTGATGTGTGTGCTTCACAGGTGTCCTATGTTTTCCTTCGACGAAAATTTACGTAAAGGTATGTAATGTCTGCATAGACGTACTGCATTGGAAATTCATTTTTATGCAAACTGGCAGCTTGAGAGCAGTTTTGGGGACTCTCGTCATCGTCGTCTGTCAAAATTAATTGTGCGAGTTAGGTGCTATGTTTTAGTTTTAGCGGGCTTTGCTAGGCGGTAACTCTTCTTGACTATTGTAGTTCGTTGGTGTTAGCAGGAAAAACACATACATTTTTTTGCTTTTCTGATCGCTGACGGCGCTGAAAGTCTGAAGCCCGTCACAGACGGAGCTATAATATATATTATAGCACGAGGCAGCCAGCTCTCTCATCACCATTCACTTTAGTGTGCAAAGCGGGGGTCAAGCAGAATGGCCGGTCACTGATTGATTCGCCATTTTGTTTGACCCCCGCTTTGCGTGAAAGTGAATGGCGACGAGAGAGCTGGCTGCCTCGTCCTATAATATATATTATAGCTGCCGTGTGTGATGCCCTTGATTCGGAATGCGCCCAACACATTTCTTTCTCCGTATATTATTGTTGTTGCTTACATTAGGCTAGGCATCATAAAATCTACACCTCCTATGAACAACAACGTAACCCAATTTTAGCAACTATATAATCAGTACAGTACGGCAGTTTAAAGTAAAAAAAAATACGTTTTACCTATAGTTAGGTTTTTTTGACTAATTCTAACTTCAGTTCTATTGTATTTAGAGACTGCTTGGACAGAAAATTAAGAGTAAATAAAGTTATGATAAGGAATAATATTAACTAAAGTCATTTTGTATCTCAAGTTACGTTATTGTTCATAGGAGGTGTCGAAATAAATATACCGTCTGCGCGCGATCTGATTGCATTCACATGTACATCATAGCTGCATTCAAATCGCGTGCGAACTATACATATATCGAGATATGTCCTTTAGTGTTTGCTGGATAGTGCACAATTAAATTACTCAGTCATTCATTTACTGGGTACACCTGTTTACGTTATAATGACGTATAATGCTCAACTCGACTACATTTATGGCGCACGCGCATCGCTATGGTCGGAACGAGCTGCTTCCTTATCAGGTTACTTCCAGTTATATCAACATACCACATTGGTTACATTGGTTGATATACATGTACGTAACGTGACAAGGTATTTGTTAACAGAAACTAAAGTACGATAATTTTTAGTAGGTACCTACTTCGTAGATTTAATGTGGGTTGTTAAGATTAAATTGTTTATACCGACAATAATCTAGATATACCAAAAATAAGGAAAATCAATTCTACAATTTCGGTTTCAACAAAGTTTCCATATAATAGACATTCGGTAGGGATTTATGAAATAGATAAGTAAACACTAAACAGATATAATACAAAGTGTTAGCTAAATAACTACCTCTCGGGTCGGCCCATGGAACTAAACAACTTTTATCCACAACTTTTTAAAATAAACAAAAACGAAGAACTTTCATACAAGTTGACGCGATCAGTTTGTATGAAAAGTCGTTTGGAACTTCTGAAACAAAAGTTTTGCGTTATTTAGCTAATACGTTGATAATACACGTACACACACATACAAACGAATGCTAACACATAAATAGGGGATCGGACTGTTCCTAAATTTACCATATTTTATGAATTATTTTTAACCCCCGACGCAAAAGAGGGGTGTTATAAGTTTAACGTGTCTGTGTATCTGTGTATCTGTCTGTGGTATCGTAGCTCCTAAGCGGATGAACCGATTTTCGTTTAGTTTTTTTTGTAACATAGATAATTTTAGCCCGAGTGTTCTTAGCCATGTTTCATGAAAATCTCTTCAGCCGTTTGAAGATCATCAGCTCTTTTCTAGTTGATGAGGGGATCTGACGAACTTCCTTATCTCCGATCGATTCGAAATTTGGTACCTTGTTACTTCAATCATATTGAAAGTATATGGTAAGGTAACCATGACCTGATCAGCCGTTTGAAGATCATCAGCTCTATAATAGTTGATGAGGGGATCTGACTTACTTCCATATGTCCTATCGATTCGAAATTTGGTACCGTATTCCTTCAATAATATTGAAAGTATATGGAAAGGTAACCATGACCTGATCAGCCGTTTGAAGATCATCAGCTCTTTAATAGTTGATGAGGGGATCTGACTACTTTCCATATGTCCTTTCGATTCAAAGTAAAAATACTCTCCAATTTTCTTTTAGATATAACTGTACTCATATATCATAATTTATTTGTTATAAAGTTTAAAAATTATGAAATAAAAATAAATTAAAAATTTAAAAACCCCCGAAGCAAAAAAGCAAAACATTAAAAAGTAAAAAATAATACCTATTGTTGAGCCATCAAATTCGATAAAGTAACACCTATATATTTTAATTTTATTAGAGAAATTGATGGATGGCACGATTTGGTTTGCTCGTTGAAATGACGCTATAATGTCACGTCGGGGTACCGCTAAGTTTAAAAAAAAATATCGTATGAAAACAAGTTGGTCGGATATGCTAACAAATTAATAGATAGTCAATCAGCTTTGCTTCGGGGGTTTTTAAATTTTTAATTTATTTTTAAAATATAGATTAGTAGCAGACGATTCGCGAAGAAAAAAACAGAATCGGTTGAAAAACGAATTTACAGTGATTTTTTAAAGTTTCAATATGTCTGTCTCTTTCAAAACGATTTATTGTATGGAGATTATATGGCGTTACTAACATATGACGTCACAAGTGGGTATGTGCCTCTCTGTCTAACCTTGAATATCAAACCTTTATAACTCGGTTAATTTTAAAGAGCAAAAATTATTTTTGTGTTCGATAGCAGAAACTAAGAAGTTTTGATTTATAAAATAAAAAAAGTAGTCCGATCCCGTATTGCTTCTATTTTTTTATGTTCCACTCACAAAAATAAACAAGATTACACACAATAGTTCATAACATAAAGTAAGGGGAAAGTGCGCATTTCTAAGCCAGCCAAAAAAGTTACGAGTAGTCTAGAATTCATAGCACTTTAGTTCCACATTTAAAATGTGTAAAGCTATTCCACAGGTGTTTCCAATCTGCACTCGTAAAACTTGATGTAAAAGGAGGATTAACTTCACTGAGCCTGAGAAGAGACTGCAGCTTAAGGCGAGGCCCTATTTGAAAAATCTTTCTTGGGCCCCTTTTTTAACTCGCGTATCTCACGTCTCTGAATATGTACCAAATCAAGAAAATTACAACCAACAGAAGAGTTTATCATTTAGCGACGTAACCAAGTAGATTTTAGATATAATCAAAAAATAAAGGAAAAATAAATAATTAAAATCACCGAAAATCACCCCACATTCAAAATTTGCAAATCTGTTTTCTCAATATTTTCAGCGACAACATTATATTTTTTATTTTTTTGGGTGGCTATATTAATACCTAAACAGCGAAACCAGCTAGTTTTTTAATTCGTTCTATATTTTTCACAAAAAAGAGAAAAGAGTTCAAGAAAAACGAGTTTTTCGCACGATTCCTGCGCAGTGTCGGACGTAACCTCCGTGAAACATCGCACGCTAATATGAACGTTATTTCAGTAGTGCGTCTGTTGAACTTTCAACTAAAGCGCGTTGAGTTGCTAATTTAGGATAGGGCCTCGCCTTAAATCTAAAACCTCTTATACCCTGCATCACCTGCATGCCATTTCTATCTTTTATCTTAGACCTTGAACAGATTTTCAGTTATCATTTGAATCTATTTTTATTATGCTCCGTCTGTTACTTCCTGTCAATAATCCAGTTAGTTTAATAGATATCACGGACAAATCCATGGTCCATATAATAGATATTAAACCCTTTGTTGCCACAATAACTACATTACAAATGAGTAAATACAAATAAAAACTTATACTAAAGATATTGTGGCAAAAGGGACATACTCATCAACAAATAAGTACATATTTTCATGTGTTAAATAAAAACAAGCAACACATTGTTAACAAGCCATTTTTACTTGAAACATAATTATTATAACAAAAACATGTCGACACAAGTTTTGAATACATAGACAACTTTTATTTGACAAAAAAGTAATCAATAGAAAAATAAAAATAAAGGATACGCCTTCAGGCGAACGGAAAGAGCATCTTGTGATCTTATAAGTGAATTTACTGATGCATTTACCCTTCGTACAATCAGAAGTATGTGTCAGCTGATAGTGGTGTACTAACCGACGCTGATGTTGACTGTACATTGCACTCAAGGTTGCGATGCAATCCCGACTTGCTTATGCAGTTGCTCACCTTGAAGCAAGGGTAAGATCTATATCGGTCTCGCACCCCACCGCGCCGCTCTAGACTTTATAGTATAACTAAACTAGGTTAAGCTTCAATTTATAAAATAAGTTCATTAAAGTTGTGGACAATTTAGTTCAATAAAGTTGTTTACTACTTGTTGATGTTCATCGCAAATAGGGGATCGGACTACTTTTATTTTATTTTATAAATCCAAACTTCTTAGTTTCTGCATTATAGTACTCTGTGGTTTCTGCTATCGAACACTAAAAAAATTTTTGCTCTATCTTTAAAATTGACCAAGTTATAAAGGTTTGAAATTCAAAATTAGACAGAGAGGCACATACCCACTTGTGACGTCATTTGTTAGTAACGCCATATAATCTCCATACAAAAAATAGTTTTTGAAAGAGACATATTGAAACTTTAAAAAATCACTGTAAATTCGTTTTTCAAACGATTCTGTTTCTTCGCGAATCGTCTGCTACTAATCTATATTTTAAAAATAATTCAGATAAAAAATAAGTTTAAAAACTAAAACCCGACTAGGGAAAAAACGAGCTTTAAAAGGCATGAAACAAGAAAATATCTTCAAATTCTTACCTATCTATTAATTAATCATCCAGTTATTTATTTTATATCTAATAAAGTAAACAACTTATATATGTTTCAATTTAACGCATAGATATTAGTGATGTTCAGAGGATAGCCGTGGTCGCATGCTACCTTGCCTTAAGGGTTGCTCATTAAACTATACATTTTAGGGTAGGTGGCATGCGACCACGACTATTCTCTGAACATCACTAATATCTATGCGTTAAATTGAAACATATATAAGTTGTTTACTTTATTAGATATAAAATAAATAACTGGATAATTAATTAATAGATAGGTAAGAATTTAAAGATATTTTCTTGTTTCATGCCTTTTAGAGCCCGTTTTTTCCGTGGTTGGGTTTTAGTTTTTAAACTTATTTTTTATTTGAATTATTTTGTGGTATTATTTTTAAAAAGAAAAAGTTTTAAGTACATAAGTATAGGATCATATTTCGGAATTCAAAAGACTTCTTAGTCTTTTTAGTTTCTCACGAGATCGAGGATCATGAGGATATTTTTGTATTTCAATTCAACCAAGCACGACAGTTCTAAAATATGATATTTCCATATTAATCGCCGTAGAATATTGGCCATTTCACAGATTCTGTGGTAGGTCTGTATTTTTATTGTAAATTCGACTCTTAAGTGCAAAGTTATAAAGAGATGTCGCCACTTGTTAAATAAAACTAGAAATCGGCGAAATTAAACTGTTTACAAACAAAACTACGTAAGGTACGTAACCCTCAGTGTGGAGTCGGACTCGCACTTGGCCGGCAATTTTTTTTATGGTTTGGTAACGAGACCTTTAGATCAAAATTGTCTACGCCATTTGTTAAATAAAACTTGAAATCGGCGAAATTAACCTGTTTACAAACAAAACTACATAAGGTACCGTGTGTAACGCAATTATCAAAGTAATGCAAGCAAAGCAACGTGCAATAGCTAGTAATATATATATATATATATTTAAAATGTGCAGATTAAACCCTTTCATCTGATACCCAACATGATACATTAATAAAAAAATGTTTTTTATTGTTGTACCTAATGTCCTCTAGAGGGCGCCATATTGATTTCAGTATGACGTCACATAGCCTATAACCAGCATACAACCGAGATGCTTCTAACGATACCTCTTTTGTTCAATTATGATAGATAGTTTAGGAGATATGTGGGAACAGACAAACATACATACATACAAACATATGTAGCGACTAAAATCATAACCCTCCTTTTTGCTTCGCCGTAGTCGGGTAAAAATATGGTAAATTCATAAAATATGGTGAACAGTCCGATCCCCTATTAGTTTCATTGGGTGGGGGGAGTGACGCAAAATAATACTTTGACACAAATCTGAGAAATAAAATGCAGGCTTTCTCTAAATCTGATGACTCTAGAACTTAGATTTGAACATACGTAACAGGACACGAGAACAGTTTAAGAATTACTTTCATTCGCCCGGAATATCGAGTTAAAAATTGTCTATATCTTACTTTTTGGAGTCATCATATTTAGGGAAAGCCTATTCTTATTCATCAAATTTGTGAAAAAATAAATAAAAAACATTCGCGCTGATCATCATATTTTTTATGCTTTTTGGGAATCTGAACTTGAGGTCGTGAACTTTTTCTTTAGTTTTTCAATAACCTCTCATAGGCCCCCGTCTGCACAGCTATCACTATTTGGTCCTAAACATAACGTGGTTTAAAAGGTCTGGATCACCTATTTGATAACACCTGATACCAGATCCATGCACACGGCTCTCCTGTCTGGATCTTTTCAGATAGTTTTTCAGTAACCTCCCAACCTCTCATCAGCCCCAGATTCATCAACAGCTCATATACGTCCCCACCGAGGGGCTCGAGCCTACCCTGAATTAGGGCGATTAGGCCTTAGTCGACCACACTGGCCCAGTGCGGGTTGGTCGACTTCACACACAATCAGCCCCAGATACGGAACCCAAATAGCACTGGCGTCTGTGTTTCCGGAGTCTTAATGATAGTAATGATAGAACTAATTAGTAAGAAAATGACCAAACATATTCTACAGAACACTGCTTTTCTGAAAAATACCGGACTAAAACTCTCTGAATACCTTGACGAAACTGGCCGAAAAGAAAGACAGAAAATGCATGAAGTTATGTACGATGCAAGAAGAAACGGAAGGCACGCAATAATACGAAACAACAAACTAATAATAGATGGGATACAGCACAAATTTGAAGATGACAAAAAAACAGACAACAAAACATCAGGAATCAACACCGGAAATGAAAAATTTCATAATAAAACTTTTCGAAACCAAAGATTTACCATGTAACATACTTTTCCAAAATATACAAAGCCTTAACAATAAGCAACATATTCTTGAAGCATTTCTCGAACAAGATCCTATCTACCAAGCAGTTTGTATATCGGAAACCTGGCTAAATCAAGGAAAATTGGATTTGATAAATATAAATAACTACCAAATGGCGTCATCGTTTTGCAGAAAAGATCGAAGAGGTGGCGGTGTCTGCATACTGCTGCAAGAACAAATTAAATGTATAGACAGAAGCGATATTACAAGTGTGTCGATTGAATACGTACTAGAAGTGTGTGCAACTGAACTACCAAATGAAAATATACTCTTAGTAGTAATGTATTGGAACGGAAGAGAGAAAGACGTATTTTATAAACAACTTAAACTTATTTTAAACCATATTACAAATAAATACTCGAAACTGAATATAATATTAGGTGGAGATTTTAATATTGATGTTTTAAAGAATAGTTTAGAAGCAAATGAATTTATAAACCTTATGTTAGAACACAATCTTACTCAGCACATAAAGGAACGTACACACCATCTCTCATGCCTAGATCTTATATTTACAAACTTTTATGATAGATATTCCGTGACCACAGTAGAGGACTTAGGCTTTACGGGACATAGCGGAACTAGCATTAAAATTAATATAAACCTACCAAAAAATAAAAAAACCTTCAAAACGAAAAAAAGATTCTACAATGATATTAACATCAATAAATTTAAACAGAAACTAAAAACTATAAATTGGCAAAATATTCTACTTCCAAATAAAACTGTAAACGAGAACTATATGACATTCCATAATACATTAACTAATATCTTGAATGAAACTATACCTGAAAGAAGTGTTAAATTAAAAGAAAATCATAAAAAACATTGGCTAACAACTGGAATTAAACTATCCTTCAAAAATAAAAGATTACTAAAAATACTATCCTCAAAAACAAAGAGCGACGTAATAAAATCTTACTATAAAAAATATGAAAAAATACTTAAGAAGTCAGTAAATATGGCAAAAAAAATCAATTACATAAATAAATTAAAAAAATCAAACAACAAAGTAAAAACTATGTGGAATATTATAAAAGAACGAACGAATAAAGAAACAAAACATGTATCTCATAATATAACTCTAAACATAAATAATAGTACAACCTCGGATCCCAAACAAATCGCTAACATATTTAATAATTATTTTGCAAAGATTAGTGAAGAAAAAGTTCCTCAACCAAGAACAAATACAAACGGTTGCCCCGTCATTAGCCCCACAGAAAATACAATGTTTTTAGCTCCGGTAACCTACCAGGAAATAAAGAAAATAATTAAAAACTTAAAAAATAAAAACAGCTGCGGAGAAGACGAACTACCACCCACACTCATACGGAAATGTGCAGATGAATTAGCTTTCCCTTTGACCACATTAATAAATCAGTCATTCGAAAATGGTATTTTCCCAGATTTATTGAAAAATGCTATAGTCAGACCTGTCCATAAGAAAAATTCTAAATTAGACCCAAGAAATTACCGCCCCATTGCTATATTATCTACAATTTCAAAAATTTATGAAAAAGCCATGTGTGTTCGGGTATATTCGTTTTGCGAAAAATATAAAATATTAAACGATTCCCAAAACGGTTTTCGTAAAAAAAGGTCGACAACATTAGCAGTCTACAAATATATCCAAGAAGCTCTTTCCGTATTAAATAAAAAATCGTATGCAGTAGGCTTGTTTCTAGATATGTCTAAAGCTTACGACAGAGTACAACACAAAATACTTCTTGATAAGCTGTATGGAATAGGTATACGAGGAATAGCACACAAATGGTTCACTTCATATTTAAAAGACAGAATACAATATGTACAAGTTAACCATTTGAATGAACAAAATAAAGAAATTGAAAACGTACGCTCAAATTGTAAAACTTTAAATTCATCTATACCCCAAGGCAGTGTCCTTGGGTGTTAATCTACATAAACGACCTCCCGAAAATTACAGATGACCATTGTATTCTATTTGCAGATGACATATCGATTTTAATTCCGAGTGAAAACAGTCTTCATTTAAATAATAAACTCACCTCTACATTAGACCGGATCACCGATTGGATGACTAAACACAACTTAGAAATAAATTACTCAAAAACTAAACTAATGATCTTTCACCCGCGACAAAAAAGTCCACTAGACTTCAACTTCTTTTACAGAAATATACAACTTGAGGTTATAAATGATTTCACCCTACTGGGAATAGACATAGATACACACATCAATTGGAAAAAACATACACAAAGAATAAGCAGTAAAATATCACGTTTCACATATGCATTAAGGGAAATTAAAAAGTCTACTGACTTGAGAACTGCCCTTGCAGTATATTACGCCTATTCTTTTGCGTGGCTTAATTACGGATTGGTTCTATGGGGAAATAGTACAGGCGCTCCTGAGGTCTTTACTTTACAAAAAAAACTTATAAGAATCCTAGTAAACATTAAGCAAACCGATAGTTGTAAACCCCACTTTCAAAATTTAAATATACTTACTCTACCTAGTTTATATATCTATGAAATATGTAATTTTGTCCGAAATAATCCTGAACTTTATCAAAAACGCAGTGAAATCCCCATAAAATATAATCTACGACATAAAGACAGGCTAATGCAACCCACTTCTACATTACAATTATATTCAACAAGTCCCTATGTAATGGCCATCAAGATATATAACAAACTACCCCAAAAATTAAAAGATGAAAATAATGATAAAATATTTCTAAAAAAATTAAAAGATTTGTTGCTTACTAAGTCATACTATAATTTAAAAGAGTATTTTGAAGATAAATCGTTATAGATATAAAGAAACATTGATCTCACATAAATATTTAAAATAAATATAATAAAGATACATAAATAAATAAAAATAAAGATGTAGGTACTAACCTTAAAATATTATATTATCCTACAAATACATCTTGCTCTCTCCGAACTTTTTGCTGTGCCCTATAAACAGGGTCCATAGAAAGACTGTGTATGAATTCTTTAACACATATTGTTATTTTATGGATGTGCAATAAATAAATAAATAAATAAATAATAATCTTGGTGTATTCAAGGCAAGAGTGAATAGGCATCTTTTAGGTGAGCGTGTATCATCTTCGATCCTTAGAGCATTGTTTTAATGCTCTAAGTCTTCGATCTCGTCATCACTTTCCATCAGGTGAGACTGTGGTCAAACGCGAACCTATTTTAAATTAAAAAAAATAGAAAACTTTTTCGTCTGGCGCAGTTCAAAAACGTCGTCTGGACTCATATTTTTTTTTGAAATTTTATTCTCTGGTTACTAAGACCATTTAAAACTCGAATACACTTTGACACGTGGTGATGTCCGAACTGCGACCCCGCAAAGGAGCTAGCGAGTGAACCTATACCTTGATTTTTAATTCCGTGGAATTCTGACAGATGGAGTGTTGCCAGGCAGAAAACAGGTTACCAAAATTACAGGTATCACATTTTGATGAATAAAAATAAGACAGTGAATTATTTTAAAGTCATACTTTATGCAGCCTTCATTATATTTCATTTTTTCAATTGTTGAATGACTATAATATTTTTATGTTTTAATCTGTTCAAGTTACTACATTCAATGTGGGAGAATATTTACTAAGGCCGGGTATCATTTTCAAATAAAAAATAAAAATAATAAAATAAAATAATTTATTTTCTGTATACTTAAGGCTAATACAACATAGTGGCTGATCCCTCCTTGTAAGCTAGAAAGCCTGTGTTAGGAGGGACCGCTCTTCCTTATATATTATTAACTTGCTATTTTATTATTAGAGCCATTAATAACAGGTGATATGCGTATACTTATATCTAACTAAAACTACTAAATTACTAACACCTAGACATAAAATCTATTCAAATAAACGTTTATCCGCTTACTCCGCTAGTCATCCAATTAAGGTTACAATTATTTTATTGTGTTAATGCTATATTTATGTGTGTTGTGTGTTTGTTTATATGTCTGTGTATATCTTTTATATATATATATATATATACCAACCAACTGTTTTGCAACCTGTGGTTATTATATATATATATATAATAACCACAGGTTGCAAACAGTTGGTTAATATTTCTATTTCTAATGCAAAAAGGCTTTTAAAAATGCATGGAATCAAAAAAATAAAGGTGTTCTTAATCTAACATATTAGCAATGCTATTAAAATAACAATTCTTCCATGCAACCTTCACTTTAATTTCGTATTGTATGGCCACAGTTAAAAAAGCACAGCGTAAACCATACAAGATTCAAATAGAGTTTGCACAAGCCACTGGAATTGTTATTTTAATTGCATTGTATGTAAATTATGATTTGCCTGTCTTGTTATAATAGTGATAACAGAAATGTACATGTGAAAAAAGGTTTGCAACAAGCGATCCGAGAACTGTCAGAATTCCACGGAATTAAAAATCAAGGTATAGCTGCTATACCGACGAAACTCCACACTACAAAGTATGCTTTTTAATTATTATATAAACAGATGAACAGCTAACATTGTATTTTTGATGCGTTGTATTTATATTTTAAGAATTCATTAATATCAGCAAGTTCTAAGAACATAAACTAAACTCCTGTAGTTCGTCTGCTCATCTGCTGTGGGCTTGTCAATCCCAGCACAAACGGAATAAAGAATTAATAATTAATTAGAAGTGGGTAAATTCAATAATGGTTCATACAACTGAGTCTGAAATTCAGGACACTAGTGGTGAGTACATACCTAAAGTTCCTTTCAATAGAATCCGGCAATAATGTAAACAAGCCAATTTAATCACGATTACTCCGTAATTACTTACACTTGAGTATCAATCCTGATTATATTCACATTTCAAGGAACCATACATTCTTCTTACAATCATTTCTCCCCCTATTAACTTCTTTAAGATAGTTATTTTACTCGGACGACAAAACTTTCAGTAATTTGTAAAACTGCCAATTAATTTTTTACTCATCAAAGTCTTGTTTGTCTTTGGAAAGTTAGTGTTCTTCATCGTTTTTAATCACTAATTAATTTTAATTCATTTGAATAAATAAATTTTATTATGTTAAAAAACATATCTTGTTTACATTATTGCCGGATTCTATTGAAAGAGACCTTACGTATATCTTATCATTACGTTAAGGGAAAATTCCGAGCGTTTTAAAATGTGAGAATGAGAAGGAAATGTACTTATTTACATAACATTTTACTAATCAATATTAAGTTTGTCTATATGTTACTTAATCTATACCTAAATTTTATTTAGTTTTTATTTTTTTAATAAATTATTATAGTTTTAACTTCCTTTTATGCGTACAAGCATTTGCCAGTTAGCGATTACTCCAAGTTTTGATAGATTGTTGTCCTTAGCCACCAGAACTCGGTTAAGAGGACGTGTAATAGAAAAAAAATATTTTCAAGCAGCCGGCGCACTTGCATTTTTTTTTAAATAATTATGGAATATAATAATAATTTTAGTTTATTATTATTTTTTAGAAGGGGTAACGCAAATTGTACATCTGCGCCCTTTCCGTGGTTAGTGTGGCGAGGTGTAATATTGTTGGTGGTATCCGTTGAAGGGGATGGGGCGCTTTTATAAGAAGGTAATTTGTTAAAATTGCAAGTTAACTAATCTTCAAAACTTATAAGCTTAAATTCATCAGGCTGATGAATGAGCTTAAATTAAAACTCACGCGCAGGCGGGTAGACATAAATGAAGAATTCAAGTACGTCGTCTAATTGTAACGGAATCGCGTGAACAATATCGGGTCGTTCTTGGCAGCCATCCAAGCGAGCGGGACGATCGGGACTGCACGTGAAATTATTACGGGACCACGTAAACGTTACGGCGGATCTTTGTTATACGTGAAATTACGTTGCCGTTCTTTATCCACAAAATTTGGATAAAGAAAACAATTTCATTTATTACATACATCTATTACAGCATTGTAAAATGTATTTAATAATAAGGCAAAAATAAAAAATTATTGCCGAATAAAAAGGTCGTAGGTCTGCTGGAAGATATTTCTTTAGAAATAAGTAGGTCTGTTGTGTCGCTTTTCTATTGTGTTATTGTCATTTTCTTGTTTATCGTGTACAATAAATGGTTAAATAAAATAAGGTTTCTACAGACAGATCAATCCAACATCACCATTCTGCAAAACTATAAACCATACAGTTCAAATAGCGAGTCAAACAGGAACGGTTTTGAATTTTTAAAAATTCTAGTAACCTACATAAATAACACACATTCCATAGAAACTTCTCTGACTCAAAAACATTTTAGCACTAAAATAACCAGGAATCTAACCTTGCGCAAAAATCAGATGCACTGCGCTATAATTTTTAAGTATAGTATTGTTATTGTGATATTTAGTGTTGTAACTGTTGGTAAGCCTAATAAATAAAAAAAAAAATATACGAGTAGTACGAAAAAGAGATCGGTATTTAGTGTCATTATTGTTACCTTAACTGCCTTAATTCAATAGAAAAACGCTTGACAAAACTAGAGCCACCCATCAGCTATTTTAAATGATGAACAGGATGTTCCAGTCAAGGCCACTTCCGTCCAGGCACAAGCTGGACTTCCACTTCCTACGTATTGTGTTTCATAAACGGACAACTCGATTCGTGCATGCAGTAATGGCCGTTGTAGACTTGTATTGTAGCCAGTAGGCCCTGAAAGTTATCAACAGGATAAGGTTAAATAATTGTACATCTTTGGTTATTAAACCACCAAATTCAAGACAAATGAAGTTCAATAATTTCCGTAGTCGCTATTCAAACGCGTTCTTCCGATTTGGCGGGAAATTATTTTTTCCGATTTTATCATTTTCAAACTTACCATTATTCGAGTAAGTTATAATGTAAAATTAAAAATTCATAATCCATTTCTTTAAAAGTTATAGTAGGTATATAAATTACACGGTGAAATGTTACGCTCTCTTTAGCTAAAAAATGCAATAGGTACTAAAATATCATCAAGTACTTACTAGCGCTCTTTCATGATACTCTTGTACTTGTATTCAATCTCAGAGAGTTGTCTAGGTTAAAGACCATTCGGCGAATGTATAAGGAATCTTACCTAGAGAGTTTATTACAATGTACACTAGATTTAAGTTATATATATAGGCCCCCGTACGACCTTGCGATCAAATATAATGATTATTACTGAATGTCTTGATGACGCTCGTGCAATTAGTTCGTGGGACTACAAGCAGTTCCATCCAGGGTTCGAGGATATATATCAATGGATATATACCATGATATATATTCGATATATATCAAATGCTTTTTTGTGATATATATATATATATATATATCAATACAAAAATGGTTTAAAAAATTGTTGTTATTATAAGTAAATTTTTCCAGTTTGCTACTGTATTTTCTACTTCCCACATACATACTTCCTAATAGTAAGTTTTAATTCTTAAATCTTCGTTCAAAAGCCTTAAATGGGCATCACACCGGCGATTGATTGATTGATTAATGGCGTCAATCACGTCAGTGCACTACATGAAAAATTCCGTCACGAAAAAGCATTTTTTGTGTGTTTTATTCTATTATTTTTTTACCAGGAGGGTTATTGACAAAGTGCAGAAACGATTTTAGTTCATTATACAGCATGAAATTTACATCGTTTTGTTCCCGCCGTGTAGTGATAGTACCCGTCAAACTGAACAACTTTGCACGAAAAAAAAAATTCCAGTAACAAAAAATTTTTAGTTTCTCCATACAAAATGGGTCGCTCGGGAGTCTCACTTTGTATGGAGAGACCAAAAATTTTTCTGTCGCAGGAATTTTTTTTTTTTCATGAAAATTGTTCAGTTTGACGGGTACTATCACTACACGGCGGGAACAAAACGATGTAAATTTCACGGTGTATAAAAAACTGCATAAATAAATTTTGTATTTATAGAATAAAACTGTTTATTAAATTATGATTTAAAAAAAAAAACTAAAATGTTATTTATTTCCAAACTGATTCTTACAATAGTGGTGGTATTTTTATCATAAATAAATCAATAAAAACATTAAAAGTTTTTTTTCTAATTAAAACACTTGCAAATAGTATAAATAAATAATACAACAAAATAATAATTCGGCTGCCATACAAAATGGATATATATAAAATTTTTGATATACCAGGTGTTACAAAACTACAAATAAAGCCGAAAGGGTGTGAATCTGCTCGTAAAACTGAACAACTTTCCCCAAAGAACATAGGTCGAAAAACTATTTAAAAAAATCGCATTCCTATACAAAATGTAGATGGTCTCCATACAAAATTTACGGGTTTTTTTGTAACACCGTGTATATCAGATATATATATCATAAATATCCGATATTTTGATATTTATTATAAATATCGGATATTTTCGAACTATTATGATCAAACAAATAGTCTACTGATGGGCAATAGGACAACAACGCTTGACATTGGCCATAGGTATATCTAAAATACTATTTCCGTGGTTTAGTGCTGTATCTACTTTCAGGGTATTGTACTACACTATCTTTATGGCTAAGTAAACTTTGAAATATGCCGTAAAAGTGTTTATGCCGTAGAACTTGGTGTTGCTTCAACTACTAGAGCACATGCGCGTACTTATACTATATCAGAGAGCATTGTGTGGCTTTTGTGCTCGAATTTAACGCCTGGGGTGGCTTCATTGCACCTGTCACATCCGCGTGCCAGATATATCGAGTTATGGCGCGAATTATGACGTGCTTTTAGCACCAGCATTGAATTTAAGCCAGTTTATGTCAGCCAATGCAGCTAACATTTTGTACCAGACCGTCATCGGTCATAATCGGATTTAGGTGAACGCGAACAGAATGTTAAGCGTTTTATGGAAATGCTCCAATTATTTCGGTATTTTTGTAAATGGGACATGGACGATAGTGATAGAGTATTTACGGGATGCAATGAAAAATATTTTTACTGTAAAAACGTGCACCAGTAAACCAGAAATGTATAATCATAATTTATGAAACTATGTACCATATAATTATCACAAAATGCACAAGTACAGAACAGTTTCGCAATAATTTTATAACATAGCTTAATATTTCATAAAACTGCGCTAAACCAATATTTAGATTATTGCCGCAGTTGTATCATACAAAATCTATTGAGACCACCACCACTAATTACCACTAATTATAATAAATGGCGACTAATTTATATTATTGAGTCATGTTTTTTTTTCAATCACTGACCTCACCTGTTGTGCCATTTTGGGAAACGCTATATTTGTTAAGAGTCTTTAGTCATAGCTTGGAGCGTATGTAATTTTAATTTGAATAAAAACTAATGACAATATGGCATTTGCATGTGTCTTTGTCTTACATGTGACAAATTATAAATTTAAAAAAAGTTAAAATTTACCAAATTATCTAATACTTTGTATTTGAGCTGAAAACAAATACCGAACAGTATAGGTTGTGAACCAAACAGATGGTACAATCACAAGCTTCACGCAAAAACCTACAAATAACTTTCCTTATCGCTTTACATCGAATCTAAAATCATTACAATGCATTGAACATTGAAATTCAACAGGACGATTGTTTTCAGGGTCGTGGAATCATACTCGCGTGTTATTTTGAATGTGATCGATTGTCATGTAGTTGTTTTAAAATTAACTATTCAATTTACACCTGAATGTTGATAGACGTATATCGCTTAGCTTTAAAACATTCACGACCATGTACTTCAATAAATGACTCGATACTTTACAAAAATAATCTAATGGCAGTCACTTTATTAGAAGAAATGTGACTTTTATTGTGTACGAGTCCAGCTAGAGTTATTGCGGCCGAGGCCTGTATAGTGCTTTTCTCTGAAATACGCGAGAAAATTATAAAACACAAAAAAAAATTACCTTATAAGAACCTTGGATTTGGATGTGTATCGTATCGTACTAAACTTATAAGTTCTAACCTTTATCACTTTAACCTCTACTGCGACTACTTGAACCATTCATTGTCGTAATATTTCCCTAATTCAATGATTAGTTAAGTCCATCATGAAAAATAAGTAACAAAATAGTACGATAAAATTAAGAGATGAAAATTACAAACCGCCATATTGCGCACTTTTCTTTTTTTGTTCTATGCCAGTGTCATACAGAGCATACAGCCAACTTTAATCACTACGATTCGTGTACGATTCATATAAAATTTGAATTTAGAACATAAGAGTATGTGCTGTAAAAAGACTCAAAAACATTGACATTTCTAGACGAAAGTTACTTTGCCGGCCTAGGCCATTTGAGGGCAAATTCCTTGTCGCTGTTTTGTATGGGACAATGTTTCGTCCAAAAATGAGTCACTTCGCGTACTGTTTTTTGGCAGTAATAATCACATTTTCGAGCGTGTCGGAGAAAAAGTCTTTTAATTAAAAATAATGTTTTTTTACATACAGGTCTACTAATATTCCCTCGGTGGGAACGTTTATGAGCTGATCATGAAATAAGACGGAAAGAAAGAACATTATTTATTTCGAACAAATCAAATTATTCACTTAAATATCACTTAGTCTAAAATTATTGATAGACAGGTACAGTCAGGTTCATAAGTGCATCCATATCACGTGCGTCTATACTTTGAAATAACTAATTTCCTAAAATTATTTTCTTTTCGGTCTTTGCACGGGACTGTATCCACAAGAATAAAAAATACGAAAAGGGTTATATTGTTAAAAATATATTTCAAAGTATAGACGCACGTGATATGGATGGACTTATGAACCTGACCGTACATGAAACTGAAAGTAATTTTGTTCATTTGTCCGCAGCAGCAACGCAGAAACTGTCGGCTCGATTTTTACAAAGAGCGACTAAAGAAATCGCGCCTAAGGTGCAAAAAATAAAAGATTACTTTTACTGCGAGTATTTAATTACTAGGGAAAGAGCTAGAACGCTTGCGCATACAATTACAAAGTGACGCATTATGTCCGACGAATCCTTGCAAATTCGGATCGGACGTAGTGCGAAACTGCTTTAACAATTCGGGCATACCATTGGACGGACAGTCTGGTAACTTCTCGTATTAGTATACCCTAGACTGCGTTACTGAAGTTCGCCTAGCAATTAAACTTTTTCCTGGAACTAGTCCAAATAAACTCGCTTAAACTTTCAGAGGTTTCGCTGCTAAAATGTGGTCGAACACACAAAGGCTAATGAGCCAATTATGTGTGTGTTTTAGTGACGTTACAATTGTACTAATTAGTAATTAGCCGGCACAATTATTAGTTGCTGTTTTATTGTTGATTGACTCCCGCTAATGTCTAGCTAAGTTGAAATTAAGCTCCTGTTTCTCTAAAACGAAGATTAAAAGGATGAAAAGTTTTAAGTAAGTCGTAATGAGGGTGTTTTTCTTAACGCACCTGAAAGGAAAGTACTATATATTTATACACACAGTTACACACACACACTACATTGCATTGCAAAGCTCATGTGCGGGAAAGTCTTAAGAACAGAACTTTCTGTGATCGAAGGGTAAATTCAATAAAAAGAAAGCCATGAAATCTAAACATTATACAAAAATACATCATTAATAATCATCATAATCATTTTAATATATCTTTTTTTTACATTGATATAAAAATAAGGTTTAAAAATTGTGGATCCCGCCATCTTGACGTTCGCTCCTTATTGATCGTACGATTTTTTTTTTAAACAAATCCATCTTTCTTCTCCAGATGAGGACGAGGCGACAACGTCAGGTGTCACAGATGGTGCAGGGTCGGAGTTGCCAAACCGCGTCATCTTCATCAACCGCCCGCAACCACAGAAATTCTTAGGCAACAGGATATCCACAGCCAAATACAGGTAGGTGTTTATACTACCTATATATTAGAGCTATACAATGTGCTGATCATATCTGCCGGGGACAGCCGCTGTGTAAACGAGTCTCGAGATCGCGTATCAGCAAACGTAGTGTAGTACACTATGTGATATAGAGCGCAGAGCGAGACAGTAAATAGATGAAAAGAGCCGTAGATGTCTAGGTTTCTAATAAGAGAAGCTTAAGTTTAGCGTGGACTAGTGCAGGTTTCAAGTTTTAATCGCAGAACAAGGCCGAAAACATCTAGAGATTTATCTTCGAATTCACCCGCGGACTGTTGCCAAAAAAAGGAAAGTATCTAGATCGATATGCCGGAATAAGCAGCGTTCTTCTCCATACTAGTCTGATTGCAACCCTGTCGTAACGTCCCTAGCGAAATACAGTGTTTATCGAAATAAGACCTTTATTAGTCGAAACATTTTTAAGACTTCAAGATGTGTAAAGCAACAAAAATCTCATGCAAGTGAACTCTCTATTCACTCCACTACCGCTCTCGGCGCCACGAGGAAATACAATCTCTCGACGCCATCCAATTTGTGTGCAGACAGGGGCCAAGCATAATGGACATCCACTAATTGATTCGCCGTTTTGCTTGTCCCCAATTTGTACACAAGATTTAGGCACGAGAAATCTAGCTTTCATGCTATCTGAATTAATTTTCAAATATTCGTAGTAGTCTCATCATCATCAACATCAACGGCCCGTTACAGTCCACTGCTGGACTATGAGCCTCCTCCACTTAAGTGGAGGGTTTTGCCATAATCTCCACGCTTGGCAGGCGGGTTGGAGATCGCAGATTAAAAGGTTACTGTATCAGAGAGCGCTGCTGCCCGTTCCCTGTTCAATGTGTAGTCCCTGAGTCGCCTCTTACGACACGGGAACAGTAGGGGTTGGTGACAAATGTATTCTACTCTGCTGTCACCACACGGCATTATAGCTCCTTAGATTATTAGTAGTAGTCTTTCTTTCTTTCTTTTCGTGTCGATGGGGGTTAAACCAGTCCAACCCAAAAATTGGCTAGAGCTACTGCCTTATCATTGGCCTCATTTAGATCTTGTATAGAGCAAGAAACAGGGCAGTTAGGGCAAGACAACAGGTGTTCCATAGTCTGCGTGTCGCCGCAGTCACACTGATCGTCACCAGTGAAGCCACACCTTTTGCGATTTGCCTAATGAGAAGTAGTAGAAGTAGTAGTCTAATGTTTCATTATAGCTCCTTAGATTATTCACGCTTTTTGGGACGTGTGCCATGACTGTGCGAGCAGTGTGCAACTTACTGAAGTTCTATTGCTAGTTATACTCTCTCTCTTTCTCTCAACATAGACAATGTTGACAGAAATATACTGTGATGTAAGTGTGTCTTATCCAGAAGCGAATCGCACAATCGCGTAAACAATCTTGACATGTCTTTTATTTTGGTTTTAGTCTACGAGCACATACATATACTCGTAGAATATGGAATGCCCCTCGGCGAGTAAAATTATCGCTAGCAATGACCCAGTGAGATTCATTAGCGATGATTAATTTTCCTTTGTACTGGCTACCGGCTGGCATTGATTCCATTAACAAGAGAATTCATGATCATTGTACCAATTTATGGAAACTATATCGTATTGATTTTTCATAATAGGGGATCGGACTGTTCACCATATTTTATGATTTTACCATATTTAATGAATTATTTTTAAAATATAGATTAGTAGCAGACGATTCGCGAAGAAAAAAACAGAATCGGTTGAAAAACGAATTTACAGTGTTTTTTTAAAGTTTCAATCTGTTTCTTTCAAAAACGATTTTTTGTATGGAGATTATATGGCGTTACTAACAAAATGACGTCACAAGTGGTCCTCTCTGTCTAATCTTGAATTTCAAACCTTTATAACTCGGTCAATTTTAAAGAGAGAGCAAAAGTTATTTTAGTGTTGGATAGTAGAAGCTAAGAGGTTTTGATTTATAAAATTAAAAAAAGTTGTCCGATCCCCTAATACTTTTAAATGTGTCATTCTTGGTCGTTTTATATTGTTTGTAGGAATTTAGTCGTTAAATAGGCGTTACCTGAGGTCTCAAAGCCAGAAGTAGTCATGCTCTCCTAATTCCTATCTTTTCGTGTAATTAAAGAGAGGCAGTGAACACTTGATATTATTACATAGCTGTTTTAATATTGTTCTCATGTCTTTACGTCCGCCAATAAGCTAATTAACCCCCATTGTTAAGGTCTATCCACACTTTTCAGTGCCGTGTCAGGGACGGGGCCGGAACGTGGCAAATGTCATAGATGTATGTACCGATATTTTTTTAGACTCGTGACGATGACGATTTTCTATGACATTTGCCACGTTCCAGCCCCGTCCCTGACACGGCACTGAGCTGGGTGGATAGACCTTTAGAGTTCCAACCGCTAAATGGCCCCGTACTGTATCCGTCTTTTACACATATGAAGCCCCGGGTATTTTCCAGGTTGTAAAAATTATTTCTGTGTCTATTCTGGGATTTATGTTTTTTACCATCCACGCTGGAGAACATTAAAAGTACTAGGAAAAAAAGAATCCCCGAGTATCATTATTTTGGAACCCTATGCCGTTAACCATCAAGCGACAGTGAAGTTCACTAATGTGCCAAATTGTGAACACAACAAGAGACGGGATATTACTCCATCACAAGTGTAATCGAAGCGTTGTTTACTGGCTGCACAATATCACAGGTGCTATGTGTTGGCACCGTGCCCGTAAACTATACACCTTCAATCTCGCACAAAAGTAATTTAACAGTTTCATATTGGCTAGAATAACTCCAATGTGTGGTAGGTGACCGCTAGAGTTAAATATTGCTTCATATCTACAACTCGTATACGTCCCCACCGATAGTTCTAGCAATAGGGGATCGAACTGTTCCTAAATAAACCATGTTTTATGAATTATTTTTAAAATATAGATAGTAGCAGACGATTTGCGATGAAAAAAACAGGATCGGTTGAGAAAATAATTTACAGTGATTTTTTAAAGTTTCAATATGTCTGTCTCTTTCAAAAACAATTTTTTGTATGGAGATTATATGGCGCTACTAACAAATGACGTCACAAGTGGGTATGTGCCTCTGTCTAATCTTGAATTTCAAACCTTTATAACTCGGTCAATTTTAAAGATAGAGCAAAAATTATTGAAGTGTTCTATAGCAGAAACTAAGAAGTTTGGATTTATAAAATAAAATAAAAGTAGTCCGATCCGCTATTGATTACACTTATATAAATACTAACCGTCCGACCGCGGCTACGCTTGCGTTGTATAGGACTTTCCCATGGGAATAAGAGTTTTACTCATAAAAAGTATCCTATGTGTTAATTCAGGTTCAAACTATCTCCATTCCAAATTTCATCCAAATCCGTTGAGTACTTTAAGCGTGAAGGCGGAACAATAGTACATTGTTATACGAGGGGTGAAAGTAACTTATTTAGCGCCGAAAGGTAAACACTGTGCTTTTCATTACGAATAGAAGAAAAGTAAAAATAAAAACACGAATCAGCTAAAGAAAAAATGAGTGACTTCCAAATCTGAACTACACAAAACCCTATAACTCGAGAAACAAAAGATAATCAATGCTTTCCCGCCTATTTTATTTTTTTCTGTGGTCGGGCCGACCTGCTTTTGAGCCATTATCTTTCATTTCCATCATTGAAAAATGGTAAATATTTTGCCCAAATCTATTTTATTTTAATAAAATAGTTGAAAGTCAATTATAATAAAGTCATTTAAAAATATATATTCTTTAATTAATACTTAACTCTATGATAATTCAATTTAACATTGCGCTGTAATTGAGTGGCTGTATAGAAAGATGGAACATAGTTCTATAGAAATGTGAAATTGGAACCAGTTTATTTTTTAATAATTTGACAGCTGTCAATGGAAAGTGATTGATTCTCCCTCCGGGCTGAAAAGCATTACCTTCAATCCGCTCCTCAGGCAACTTCCGAACTACTTTCAGAGTATGAGTAATGAAAACATATTTTCACAGTGTGAAGTGTGATGTGATTGAGCAGACAGGACAGAAGCTATCTAAATAAATCGCACAAGTCTCGACGTGTCGTTTATTTCAGTTTTAATATCATTCAGGCGTTCTTTAACGATATCACCAAGCAGTAAAATCTCGTCATAAAGCCTCTGTAAATATGGTCGTGACGTGACAGAGCCTGCTGCAAACTCTAGATATAGCAGAGATAACAAAACAACTTATCTTTGTTTGTTTTCATGACTGTTATCAAAATATAGCGGGCCGTTGATTTTTTGATCAAAATATTATTGTCATTATCAATTTTAATTGCGTCTATTATACAAGTCTAATAAAGAAATATCTAGTATAAAAAAAACAGATTATCGGATCCACAAATGCATCTCCCTATTTTTAAATCAATAACGTTGCTACGTACTTTGTATAGGAATAAAATTATTTGTTTGTCCACAGCATACCTTCGTTTATCCCCCTGTTCCTTTTCGAGCAATTCCGCCGCTACTCCAACTGCTTCTTCCTGCTCATCGCGCTCCTCCAGCAGATCCCTGACGTGTCTCCTACTGGACGCTGGACGACCCTCACGCCTCTCATCCTCATCCTCAGCGTCAGCGCGATTAAGGAGATCGTCGAGGACTTTGTAAGTTCTCCTACAGCATTTCACACAATTCTGCTGATTTCATACCCAGCAGATCCCTGACATGTGGATTTTATACGCTCGTTCAGGAAATTAGACCTAACGAACCGACTAAACGTTCTTATAAATTGAAATTACCGCACCGAGAGCAGGCGAGAAACGATAAATAAATCTCAAAAAGCACTTTAACTATAATTTAAAATTAATATGTTATCTTTACCAGAAAAGGCACAGAGCAGACGATGAAACGAACAGGCGGAGAGTGGATGTCCTACGAAATGGCGCGTGGCAGACAGTATCTTGGGAGCAGCTGCAAGTCGGAGACATCTGCAAAGTCCTCAACGACCAGTTCTTCCCTGCCGACTTGATTATGCTCTCGTCTAGGTAAGGACAGTTTTAACCGGTTACACTCAAACTCCAAAGCATTTACGGACTCAGATACTGACGCATTTAAGGTCAAAGATCAAAACTTGTTGTGGTACGCAATACATTAATTTACAAAAATAATAGACAGCTAGACTGGACTAGAACATAAACTGTTCTTTTCAGTATCTATTTTAGAAATAATCACAGACAATATGGTGCATTGCAAAACTATTTTTTTTTCCTTATATTTTTGACCGAGCGAAGCGTCTCCTATTCAGCTTGACTAAAATTGCTTTTGTATGTCCATCTGTCTGTCTGTCTGTTTGTTCCACTCTACAGGTCGTGTTTCTCAACCGATTCTCGTGTTTTGTGAGCAGGTTCGATAAATATGAATTTGTTTTGTCGAGTCAGTTTTTGGAAATTTAAAAAAAATACGTAGTTTAATAGGGTTCAACTGTAAAAAAATCATAAATAAGCCATTTCGAAAAAAATAATAATCGCGAGGTCTGCAAGCTCACAGAGCCACTAGTTTACGAGTAATATTTTTAAATTCAAAAATTGTGTGTGAAGTCGACCAATCCGTCTGGGCCAGCGTGATCGACTATGGCCTAATCTCGGGTAGGCTCGAGCCCTCGGTGGGGACGTATATAATCTGTTGATAATGATGATGCAATATTTTTATAGTGATTCTTTTTTCATCTTTTTATAATATTACACTTTACTCTGACCCCGTACCTCCCCAGTGAACCGCAAGGCATATCGTTCATCGAGACCTCTAATCTGGACGGGGAGACGAACCTGAAGATTCGGCAGGCGCACATGGACACAGCTCGGCTGGACAACACGGCAGCCCTGGCCGGATTCCGGGCAACCATACAGTGCGAGCCGCCCAACAGACATCTGTACGAGTTCAATGGACAGCTGAAGGAAACTAACGCCAAGTATGTACTGGTTTTAACAAGAACATATTTTCCAATGTACATATAATTGTGTGATTGTGTTTACCAGTTATGTAGGTATATCTACTCACCCACACTGACACTCGCACACACATTCACATTCCCTCCACTACACACACCCTGCCTAGTGGTATTAGATTACCCGATCCCAAGATCAACGTGATCGTAGGGCTAGGCAGACACTCACACCTTACACCTTCACTCTCACACAATCTTACATCATCCTACACCGCGTAAATCTTACACCGCGCTCACTGCCTACAATAGTGCGTTATTTATTCTGCTGCTTGCTGCGTAACATTTTAGCTGCGTGGCGTCTGCTTTCCGCGGCTAACTTCATTTTCTTTCATTAATACTCTGTTATTTAGATCGTGGATAACTGTTATTGGCCTTTCACTTATGTATACTAAAACTATGTAATTGTATTAATTAAATATGGCTGTTGTTATCCCTAAAATAAATAAAATAAAAATATGAGCTGTTGATTCATGGTCGTAAAATAATTGGCATAATTTTTTTATTTTTAATGCTTAATCTAAAAAAAAACTATATCGGAGCGATTTCAGTAAAATTGTCAATAAAATTATTCTTCTTCTTCTTTTCGTGTCGATGGGGGTTAAACCAGTCCAACCCAAAAATTGGCTAGAGCTACTGCCTTATCATTGGCCTCATTTAGATCTTGTATAGAGCAAGAAACAGGGCAGTTAGGGCAAGACAACAGGTGTTCCATAGTCTGCGTGTCGCCGCAGTCACACTGATCGTCACCAGTGAAGCCACACCTTTTGCGATTTGCCCTACATCTACCCACACCCACGCGAATTCGATTGAGTGCCCTCCTCCTGTCAATAAAATTATTGTATCTTGTATTTTTCTTTAAATTTAACCGTAGTAACAAACCCGTAAATTGTGACTAATTTAGTGCAGTATACGACCACGAAAATCTCCATTAAACTATATAAAGCAAGAAAGCACGTATGTTGTGACAGAAAATGATCTCGCTACAACGAAACGGCACGGCTCGGTGTAATGGCAACCTCAGAAGAGGCAGGCGCTGCTGTTCTTTATAATAGGGTTGCATACGCAAAGCTATTTGTAGAACCCGCTGTTAGGCGGCGGCGACATTGCTGTCAATTTACATTTACGTCAAAAAGTCACCGCACCAAGAGACGTAAAACATTGTTAAAAAAAAACTGCCGTTTACGTGAAGTTTAAGTGGCGCCTCAAGCGGGAGAAACAGGCAGTAAGATTCCCTATTTGTTAGCACCACCTCTTCCTTCTTCCCCTGCGGTGCTATAGCGAAGGTTGTTGCAGGACGATACCCCTGGGCCTGGACCAGATGATGCTGCGCGGCTCCATGCTGCGCAACACCGCCTTCATCTACGGTGCGATCATCTACACAGGACACGAAACCAAACTCATGAAGAACTCCACTAAAGGTAAATAAGTTTAATGTCTTTTTAGTGCAAAAACTGTTTGATTTGTGACAAGTGTTAGTCAATTAGTCTATTCTCATAGTGTAAGCTGTAAGGTTGACGACCGACCTTACTAATCCTGGTGTGAGTTATTGAACTGTCAAAAGAATATTACTATTTCTGTAGATAACAGCCGGGATCAACGGTAACCCGTTGGTTCGTGTTTTTCAAGCACGGAATTTGAAAAATCAATTAATGCAGCTTGTAACCGTACTGGGGTTATTTTTGTTTGATAATGTCCGGACCGGGATTTGAACCCAAAACCTCCGAAACGTGAGCTGAGCGCTCTATCGCTCGACTACAGACGTCAAATCAGATTAAGGCGAGACATTCAAATTACTCATCTTTAGAGGGCGTGGCTAAGAAGGCTACCGGCCAACTGAGTGAAAGGAGTGAGTAATAGCGATATACACCTTAAGTAAACAACAGAATGGGATAGATGATGAGCACGCATTCGAAATAAAATGACGTAAACGGCATCAAACGTTTTGCTTATTTATTGAAAAACTACTTACTATTTTTTTAAATATTTTTTTACAAGTGATTACTGTCGTAATTGCCTATATTTTGCAATTTACGTTTTAATTTTACGTGAATAATTTTTAACAGTCCGGAGATAAAATGAAAAAGTTAAATGTTTAGAGCAATGTTTGCGAGCTTTTCCTGTCGAAAAAAAATATCTACAATCGTGTTTCTGCGATTGTACGACTAAAGAAAATACGATCAAAAATGTCATACCCAAAAATCAATATTAAAACCCATAAGTAGAACGAGATATATGGAAATCCTTTAGCGACTTTTTACCGTATGTGGCGCCTTAGAGACGTAATCGCACTGGAGCTCGTTATCTTCTAACTTGCCGAATGGTCATCTTGCAGCGCCTCTCAAGCGGTCGTCGATAGACAAACAGACGAACACGCAAATCCTGATGCTGTTTAGCATTCTGCTGGTGCTGTCGCTTCTAAGCGCTACCTTCAACGAGCTGTGGCAGTCAAAACATTTGAAACTGGACTGGTACATCGGACTTACTAGTAAGATTTATTTTTCTTCAATCTAATATATATTAAATAATTACAAGTGTCAGTTCTAGTGATGCATCGCTTATGTACCTAAGTTCAGTATTCAATTCTTTATTGACGCATAGTAATATTTCGTAATTAAATGACGTGGTAGGGTAAACCCCGCATATTACGAAAATTGTGGTTAAAATTAGTTTTTAATTATTTTTTAATGATGTATTTACAACAACAACAAACAATACGTTGTAAGAGTATTTAGTATTTACACAATACAGACAATTGTCTTGTGCTGCATTTAATCTATATTATTGCACCTTGAATTAAGTTCAAATGCAGACCTTTTTATGAATGCACCGGTGCATACCGTGAAATTTCATTCATTTTAAAAAACCCTCCACAGGCCATAAAACTGATCAACTTTCCCTTTGAAACAAAAGTATTCAGATAAAAAAAAATGCTATAATGAATGAAATGCATAATTTAATTGTATTTATTTCGTTTGTTTCAGATGCGCAAAATTCGAATTTCGGATTCAATTTTTTGACTTTTTTAATATTATACAACAATCTTATACCCATATCGTTACAAGTTACTGCAGAAATAGTTAGGTTTTTTCAAGTAAGTACCTATTATTTCATAATCCATCTATAGTTCAAAATCAGTACATTTGTTTTAAAGACAATGAGCTTAATGAGCATCGTAATGATTTCTTTGAATGCTAAATCTTGGAAGGTTACAAACTTCAATTTGATCAGCATATTTGTCAAAGTTAACAAGCTGCCGAAAAGCGATTCATTCTTCTTTGTTAAACTCACAATACTGTATCTTGATTATCAACATCTTTCTTATCTTCGACTAATAACACCAACCGCGGAATTTAGAATGCAACTTATTGACTATTTGAATTTATAAAATAAATAAAAATTTGTAATTTTACCAGTCATATTTTTTTACAAAATGTTTTTTTGCGTCTTTGTGTTCTACTTATGAAATCCCATAAGTCAATAAGTTTATGCAATGACAACGGAACATTGGCTTGACGAAAGCCACATGTATTTGAAAAACCCCATAAGTCACTGACTTGTGGGGTTTCTGTAGTATATGACGGAAAGTAGCTTTTCGCGTCTGTCTGCCTGTATATCCGCTAACTCCTAAACCACGCAACGTATTTTGAATCAGTTTCCACCAATAGACGACGTGATTTACTAGAAAGGTTTAAAATATAACATCCTAAAGTTTTAATATAGTAGAGAAAATTCAATGCTTTTCAATGGTCGTCAAAAACAATAGGCTATTTCATTGTTCCTGAATTTACCTCATTTTATGAATCAACAAAAATATATTCGTGAAGAAAAAAACAGAATCGGTTGATAAACCAATTTATAGTGATTTTTAAAAGTTTCAATATGTCTTTCTCTTTCTACAACACCTTTCCGTATGAAGAATGTATAGCCCTACTAACTTAGTGACGTCACTAGTCTGTATTAGCCTCTCTGTGTAATCTTGAATTTCAAACCTTAATAACTCGGTAAATTTTAAAGATACAGCATAACTTATTTTACTGTTCGGTAACAGGAACTAACAGTATTGGATTTATATTTTTTTTATAATAATAATAATAACTATAATAATTTTTATTATCAGACAACAGGGTCCATAATTTGTTAGTGAAGCTTATTCTATGGTTAGTAGTTCTACACAGCGAAAATAAAAACAATACAAACAAACACTACAAATATTATCAAATAATTAGACCAACCCAGTGTTTAAGGATGGGACAATCTATTTTATCAGCAATTACCTTCAGCACACTGTTGGAGCTGGCCCGCACTCTGCCTAATAGTGATGCTATTCTCTTGCGTCTGATAGCGTAAAAATCGTCGGTGCGCTCTTGCGCAAACATCTGCGACGCACTGCAGTAGCGAGGCCACCCCAACAGTGCTCTGAAAGCATTGTTGTATTGAACACGGAGAGCGTTGTAAGTTTTCTGCGTATAATTGACCCACAAGCTGCTGGTGTAAAAAATCTGACAAAACGCTTTGAACAATGTTATTTTCACCTGAGTGGTGCACTGAGCAAACCTGCGAGCCAACATGTTACATCTTACTGACAACGCCCTCCGCTCCCGTTCAATATCCAGGTCGTCCTTTAGGTCACTGGTGACAATGTGACCTAGATACTTAAATTTACCCACCACCTCTAATAAATTACTAGCAAGGGAGATAGGAGGCACATTATCAGGTTTCTTACACCCGGATCCGAACACTACTACCTTACTTTTGCTGCCGTTATAAAAAAGACCATGTTCCGTCGCATATGATTCACATACATTAATAATTTTTCTTATGGCACTGATCGATGGACTGAGCAGCACCATATCATCAGCGTAGCTAATGTTATTAACATTAATCCCATCAATATAACATCCAGCATGCATGCTGCTGAGCCTCTCGATCAGTCCATTTACATATAGACTAAACAAGTTCGGTGAGGTCAATCCCCCCTGCCTCACCCCACACTCCATGCGATATGCATCCGACAAGGCACTGTTCCATCTGACATGATTTGTCTGGCTATTATACCAATACCTAAGAATATTGGTAAATTCCACGTGACTTGTAGTGCTTTGGAGCTTGCTCCACAGAAGATCGTAAGACACCATATCAAAGGCCTTGCTGAGATCTAGAAAGCAAGCATAGATTGGAGTAGATCTATTCGTATAGTACTTGACGGTATGCTTAAGACACAAAATAGCAGACTCAGTAGACACTCCCTGCCTAAAGCCGAACTGTAAGTCATGCAGGTCTAAGTGTTCCACGAGCTGCGCGTCCAACAAACCGTCAAGCACCTTGGCTGTAATAGTGGCCAGTGATATGGGTCTGTAATTTCCCTTGTCAGCGATATCTCCAGTTTTATTCTTAGCTATTGGTACAACAACCGTCTTTATCATGTCATCAGGCAAATATGTATGTCGGATACATAACGCATATAACATAGAAAGCACCCTTGGCAATTATATAAAATACCATATTTTTTGGCGCTTTCATAGATAGCTACTCGTAAACCTAAAATAATTTCAAAATTGTATCCATGCGATACGAAGCCGCCGGGTCACTAGTATATTACGTCATGATCGTGTTCCAGGCAAAGTTCATATCGATGGACAGCGAGATGTACCACGCGGCGACGGACACGCCCGCGCAGGCGCGCACCTCCAACCTCAACGAGGAGCTCGGCATGGTCAAGTACATCTTCAGCGACAAGACCGGCACGCTCACCTGCAACATGATGGAGTTCCACAAGTGCTCCATAGCCGAGGTACGTACAGCAAGCTAGACTGGATCTTTGAGTCTTAAGCCGCGTTTCCATTATGCAAGTAGCCTGCATGCAAGTTGCATGCAGCTTGAGTAATGGAAACGTAAACTTGCATGCAGGCTGCAAATTGCATGCAGGTAGTTTTGAACTTGTAAATATAATGCGCAAGTGATATGCAAGTTGCGCGCGCAAGTGCCACAGCACGTCTCCCGCCCATGTTAAACACTGGTGCTTGTCCTGGTTCGGACACTTGCATGACAATAAAAACTTGCATGCGAGGTTCAAGTTCTATAAATTAAAGTCTACAATTCAAGTAACTTGTACGCAAGTGTGACATCATACTTGCACAATGGAAGCGCGCCTTTAACTTAAAGAGCTCACTTCGCTCGATTTCATCATTAGTAAGGGTGCTCTGGGTTTCGGAGCTCGCTTCAATCAATTTGACCATTAGTTACGGTGCTCTGCACTTACTACCCCTCTCCTGCCCTGAGTTTCGACGCTTTGAATCTCCAGAAAGACAGGAGAATCAATCTTAAAACGAATTTTAGTAGGCTTAGAATGATACATAAAGTGAGAACAAACATTTATACCAAAACAGTATGATAATTTTTTACGGAATAATGCCACAGTTAAAATAAGGCATAAAAAGATTCTTAAAAAAAAAAGGCACTCTATGAACTTCATATTATGTTCTGGGTGCTATTTGTATTCGTTTCTGTGTATCCAAGGCACCACAATACTAGAAATTGTAATTTTGACATTCACAGAAAATATACAGCAAGCCGGCGCCGGGCGAGCGTATAGAAGACTGTTTACTGCACCGGAACCTATCACGTGGACACCCCACAGCTCCCGTCATCCTGGAGTTCCTCACCATGCTAGCCGTGTGCCACACCGTCATCCCGGAGCAGAAGGATGGGGAGATGAAATACCACGCGGCCTCGCCAGGTACTTAGTCTGCTTCATAGGAACCTGTCATCCTGGAGTTCCTCACCATGCTAGCCGTGTGCCACACCGTCATCCCGGAGCAGAAGGATGGGGAGATGAAATACCACGCGGCCACGCCAGGTACTTAGTCTGCTTCATAAGAACCTGTCATCCTGGAGTTCCTCACCATGCTAGCCGTGTGCCACACCGTCATCCCGGAGCAGAAGGATGGGGAGATGAAATACCACGCGACCTCGCCAGGTACTTAGTCTGCTTCATAGGAACCTGTCATCCTGGAGTTCCTCACCATGCCTGCCGTGTGCCACACCGTCATCCCGGAGCAGAAGGATGGGGAGATGAACTACCACGCGGCCTCGCCAGGTACTTAGTCTGCTTCATAGAAACCTGTCATCCTGGAGTTCCTCACCATGCTAGCCGTGTGCCACACCGTCATTCCGGAGCAGAAGGATGGGGAAATGAACTACCACGTGGCCTCGCCAGGCACTTACAGTCTGCTTCATAGGAACCTGTCATCCTGGAGTTTCTCACCATGCTAGCCGTGTGCCACACCGTCATCCCGAAGCAGAAGGATGGGGAGATGAACTACCACGCGGCCTCGCCAGGCACTTACAGTCTGCTTCATAGGAACCTGTCATCCTGGAGTTCCTCACCATGCTAGCCGTGTGCCACACCGTCATCCCGAAGCAGGATGGGGAGATGAACTACCACGTGGCCTCGCCAGGCACTTACAGTCTGCTTCATAGGAACCTGTCGTCCTGGAGTTCCTCACCATGCTAGCCGTGTGCCACACCGTCATCCCGGAGCAGAAGGATGGGGAGATGAACTACCACGCGGCCTCGCCAGGCACTTACAGTCTGCTTCATAGGAACCTGTCATCCTGGAGTTCCTCACCATGCTAGCCGTGTGCCACACCGTCATCCCGGAGCAGAAGGATGGGGAGATGAACTACCACGTGGCCTCGCCAGGTACTTACAGTCTGCCTCATAGGAACCTGTCATCCTGGAGTTCCTCACCATGCTAGCCGTGTGCCACACCGCCAACCCGGAGCAGAAAGACGGGAAAACGAACTACCTTACCAGGTAGTTTTAGCTGAACCACTCGACATATCACGTAATAATAAATAGCATAACAGACCCTGTGGCCACAGAATGAATATAGTACTACGTACAGAACGACCATTTACTCCCCGCCATCCCAGACACTTCACCCCGCCCCGCATTTCGGGGGCAAGTTGAGAGTATCGAAACAGAAATGCCGCGCGCAGTCAGTCGTATAGCACTTTTCTAGTGAATGGATAGTAGGCATTTAAAACTTGCATGGAGTGTCCAAGGTGTGCCCTGGTATCAGACTGCCACCAAAAGCATCTGATGTGGCGCTTGTACTGACTGTTTCCAAGAAGCTTTGCGCTATACATAATAGTCAAGACGGCTTAAAATGTTTCCTATGCACATAATCATCTTACTTAGACTAGACCACGAAACATAATGGGGGATCGGACTACTTTTTTTTATTTTATAAATCTAAACTTCTTAGTTTCTGCTATCGAACACAAAAATAATTTTTGCTCTATCTTTAAAATTGATCGAGTTATAAAGGTTTGAAATTAAAGATTAGACAAAGAGGCACATACCCACTTGTGACGTAATTTTTTAGTAACGCCATATAATCTCTATACAAAAAATCATTTTTGAAAGAGACAGACATATTGAAACTTTAAAAAATCACTGTAAATTCGTTTTTCAACCGATTCTTTTTTTTTTCTTCGCGAATTGTCTGCTACTAATCTATATTTTAAAAATAATTCATAAAATAGGGCAAAATTAATAAAATATGGTGAACAGTCCGATCCCCTATTTTATTTTTGTCCATCTTTGTCCTACAGATGAACGAGCTTTAGTACTAGGAGCGGCGGAGTTTGGCTACGTGTTTGAGCAGCGAACTCCAGCGGCGGTGACCATACGACCTTTCGGGAAGGAGCCGGAGACTTACGAGGTTCTAAACGTCATCGACTTCACCTCTGCGAGGAAACGGATGTCTGTCATCGTGAGGACACCCTCGGGTAAGAATAAGCTGTTTGACTAACGCAACGGTGCGACACATAATATCGTCAATATACATGAACACCATTGGAATGTTATTGGATAGTTGATCGTCTTTTTGTGTTTATTGTACGACCAATGACTAATCTCGGAAACCTTCTCGGCACTTCTTCTTCGTGTGGGTTGTAAGGTCGACAACCGACCTCACAAACCCTAGTGTCAGTGTTATAGAGCCGCCAAAGGTCACTGACAAGGCTCGTGTAACAATTAGATAGTAGCCGAGATCGGAAACGGGAAAGCACTTACAGCATGATTTTGCAATCCCTAGCAAAATTTAAATATAATGTTCAGACCATCATAAGCAACAACTTTTCCCAAGGAACATGGGTTGAAAACCCCAAAAAAAATCGTTTTTTCATTCAAAATACACAATCAACTTTACTAATTTGTATGGGAGGTCGAAATTTTTTTGGGGGTTTTCAACCCATGTTTATTGGGAAAAGTTGTTGTTTATGATGGTCTGATCATTATAATTAAATTTTGCTAGGGATTGCTAAATCATGCTGTATAACCTGTAGTAGCTGCGGTACTCATAATGCGAGTGTCTCGCATTATGCTGGTTAATCTATAAATAAAAAATATGGTACTGGCTACAAGTGCCGTTTGCGTCGCTAAGTATTATTAATCTTAACATGTATCGATTCAAAAGACGAAAAAGATTGGCTACAAACAAACGCGTTTCATTCCCAAGGTCAGATAAAGCTGTACTGCAAGGGCGCGGACAACGTGATCTACCCGCGGCTGACCGGCGGGCCCGACGCGGCGCGCTACGCCGACGGGACGCTCGAGCACCTGGAAGCCTTCGCCACTGAAGGACTGCGCACGCTCGTGTTCGCCGACGCAGACATCTCCGAGGAAGCCTACCAGGTATGCCACGAATAGGGGAACATTACATCAAGCTGCGACGCCGTACGTTAAGATGATATTTTAAGATATTTTGACCATGGAAGCCTTTCTTTCATGTTTTGAGCAAATAAATACTCATTTATTAGGGATAAAAAAGGGGTAAGAGATACTCTTTAAGCTTGATCTCCTGAATCGGAGATTTACCAGGTATAGACAGCGCCACATTTTATAGCAAACTAGGGATGCTGGCATTGTGATTCTCCCTTCTTCGCCGCTGCAAACATCTCCGAGGTCTGCCAAGTATTATGTTCACCGCTCGAGGAGAAGGCTTACTATCTATCTATCTTCCCTTCTATACCGATGCTGAATATAAATTTAAAGGCGTAACCGTTAATTCCAGAAACATGAAAAAAAAAATTTATTGATGCGTCCTTAATTTTTAAATTAAAATTCCTTATCATCTATTGCAGGAATGGGCAAACACATACCACAAAGCGTGCGTAGCGATTCATGACCGCGAGAAAAAGATAGAAGAAGCCGCCATGCTGATCGAAAACAACTTGAAGTTGCTCGGGGCGACGGCCATTGAAGACAAACTGCAGGTAAAAATTAAAATAACATCTGCTTTTAAAAAATACAAAAAAGAAATAAAAACCTGTTTGTCACACTGGTGTCGGCAAGGAAGTTAGTGAAGTATGCATCACTAGCTTTCAGACAGACATTGTGACCTTTCTTCGATCACTATATAATTTAGAATAAGCTTTATAAAACATTATTAAAAGAAGAAAACTATTCAAATTTATATCTTAAATAGGCATTTTGCTTTTATTAGTTATCATACCAACTTTATTTGACAAATTCATAGATGGTGAAAAAAAAAATATATTTAAGTGTATATTATAGTGAGCCTCGTATAGATCTATTACCAGCCAACGGTTTTAGATAAAAAGATACGCATTTTTGGACTTATAGGATGGCGTTCCAGAGACGATAGCATCCCTTCTGAAAGCCAACATCAACGTGTGGGTCCTCACAGGGGACAAACAAGAGACCGCCATCAACATTGCGCACTCGGCTCGCCTCGTCTCCCCCAGCATGCCTATAATTATATTCAACGAAGATAGCTTAGACGTGAGTATATTATACCCAAAGATTTTTAGTGAATTGTTCTCTTTGGCATTGGCTAGCGGGCCATAGTCTGTTGCTCGTTGCTATCCAGTTTGTGTCAGGCCTTGGAAACTACTGTGTTTGTGGATTTTATATAAGGTACTAGCTAACCCGTCAGACGTTGTCCTGCCATTTTTCCCAACATCTACCCTACACCTACCCTATACCTACCTTTGACCATTTTGTATTAAATTGTAGTTTTTTTTTCTGTTTCTTTATGTTTCTCACCGTTTAAACCTTCCCTGAACTTCCACAAATATTTCAAGATCAAAATTAGCCAAATGAGTCTAGCGATTCTCGAGTTTTAACGAGACAAACGAACAGCAATATATATATATATATATCTCTTCTATCGATTGGTACAAACCCCATCAAAATTGGTGCAGCCGTTCTCTAGTTATAAAAGGACAAACATTCAGTTTTATATATATATTGATTACGTTAAAATCGCCAACTATGAACGCCCTCTGCGTTTATCTTTCCGATTGATGATGGCGCTGTTAATTTTAGTAATGAAATGAAATCTTACTGTGGTAAGGTGTTATCCCGCGGTAAAAAGTAGCCTATGTCGGTCCTTCCTTAGGTACCTAACTATCTTAGTACCAAACATAACAATCGGTTAAGTAGTTTAGCCGTAGTAGCAAACAAACAGACAGAGTTACTTTTGCATTTTATAGTCATCGCACTGGGAGAATGCCGTCCTGAAGTTTATCACGTGACTATTTTTAGTGATGTAGCACAAAATATTCAGTAATGAAAATATACGAAAATATACAAAAATCGATATTAATTACTTAGTTTTCAAAATCGATTTGTATGATTAGTTTTTTTTAGCTTTTAACCACACAACAATCGATTAATAGCTCTTAACGGTCTCAACTGGAATCCTACCATTCTAATTGAAATACCGCAGTTGCCATTTCTTATTATTTCACTTTGCGCAATTTCAAACAAATTATTAAATTACATTTAATTCTTTATTTTTTACCTTATCGGATTCGGTTTAACTCATTGACAATTTGATATTAAACATCTAAGTATGTATTACCATACCAATTATTTTAAGTCTATACGATTATTCGAATATTTTTCCTATATTTCGGAATCGAAATAGAACAGCGGACCGTAAGCGGACCCAACGGGCTAACCTTGCATCGACGTTCATTCATAACTTCATCTCGGGAAACACGTTGAAATAATTGATAAATTTATTATTTTGTATTTGATTTTCAAATAAAATAAAGTGTTTCGCTATATAAAAACATAAATTGTACGCAAAATGCAATTTTATGTGACCAGGCCTCATGGAGCGTTAATTCAAGGTTAGTGTACATCGCATAAAAATGGTCACGTGATAAACTTCAGGACGGCATTCTCCCAGTGCGATGACTATAGTAAATCCACTTTCCCTCTTCGTTAAAATTAGCGGCAAACTGGATAACCAAAAAAGTTGCAAGGTCATTCAATTTATAGTTCAACCGATATCAAGAAAATTTTGTCTACGTACGATTTTAAATGCTTGAATAAAACATTGTTATTGTCAGGCAACGCGAGAATGCCTCTCGCGTCACGTGGCAGAGTTCGGAGAGAACTTACGCAAACAGAACGAGGTGGCGCTGATAATCGACGGCACCACGCTGAAGTACGCCATGGGCTGCGATCTGAAGAAGGACTTCCTCGACCTCTGCATCTCCTGCAAGGCCGTCGTCTGCTGCAGAGTGTCGCCCATACAGAAAGCTGAGGTGAGTAGTTACTCAGCTCCTGTTGAGAAAACCTGGCAAACAGAACTAGGTGGCGCTGATAACAGACGGACCTGAAAGACTTCCTCGACCTCTGCATCTCCTGCAAGGTCGTCGTCTGCTGCAGAGTGTCGCCCAAACAGAAAGCTGAGGTGAGTAGTTACTCAGCTCCTATAGAGAAAACCTGGCAAGCAAAAGGCGCTGATAACAGACGGACCTGAAAGACTTCCTCGACCTCTGCATCTCCTGCAAGGTCGTCGTCTGCTGCAGGGTGTCGTCCATACAGAAAGCCGAGGTAATTCACTCATCTTCTATAAAGAACTTGGAAAACAGAATAAGATGGCGCTGATTATGGACGGACCTGAAGAACTTCCTCGACCTCTGCATCTCATGCAAACCTTTATAGTGTTGGGGTTGAGGTGCGGGAGGGGAAATCGAATGAAACGCGGTGTCACTGTTCAAGCTTCTAATTCCGACTGTCTGTCTCGCTCGGCTCGCGCGCAGCGCAAGCACAACCCTACATCTATATAGATACTTATAGCTAACATCCCATCCTCGTCGCCAATGTTGGGGTTGAGGTGCGGGAGGGGAAATCGAATGAAACGCGGTGTCACTGTTCAAGCTTCTAATTCCGACTGTCTGTCTCGCTCGGCTCGCGCGCAGCGCAAGCACAACCCTACATCTATATAGATACTTATAGCTAACATCCCATCCTCGTCGCCAATGTTGGGGTTGAGGTGCGGGAGGGGAAATCGAATGAAACGCGGTGTCACTGTTCAAGCTTCTAATTCCGACTGTCTGTCTCGCTCGGCTCGCGCGCAGCGCAAGCACAACCCTACATCTACATAGATATTTATAGCTAACAATAGTCCCGCATAAATATAATCAGGCATCACGTTGGTTTCTATCGCATAACCAATCTGTATAAATACCAAGTCAACAACTGAATAATTTGTTCAGCTCCTGATTTCTGTGCCCTGAAGTCAATAACAGACTTGTACGTTTAGCATATTTTATTTTTAATTAATCCCGTGCTCTCGACTCAATCAAAGATAACGTTATTTCTCTTTAGGATTACAGAAATTACTATCGAACCGATTACCGAATTACTACTGATTTTCATTAGAACCGTTGCAGGTACTAATGGTGTCGAAAATTAGCATAGCTTGTTTACTCATTAGTATACCTAATAGGTGGGCCTAATCATGTAATACCACAATATTTTAAACTCACAGGTGGTAGAAATGGTGTCAGTAGCAACGGGTGCAGTAACGTTGGCGATCGGAGACGGCGCGAACGATGTGGCGATGATACAGCGGGCGTCCGTCGGAGTGGGCATCTCCGGGGTAGAGGGCTTACAGGCGGTCTGCGCGTCCGACTACAGCATCGCACAGGTGAAACAACATACAACCGGCGCGTTTTAAATGCGCGTTTAAATGTCTACAAAAATAAAAGAAAGAAATACAGCAACAAACACGCATCATATCGATGCGCGGCCACGCTGCTAGGTACGCTGTACGCCTGACAGCGCGCGCGACGGTGTGGTGCAGCCATCTTGATTCGATCGATACTCTGAACTCGTCCTCTATCACAATGCGGGGCGGAGTGAAGAAGCGCCGAATGGCGGGAGGGGGTGAGTGGCCGTTCCGAAAGGTAGAGTATTATATTAATTCTGTGACATCAGCTCTACGTGCCTACTCAGGGGCTTGAGCCTACCCTGAACGACGGCGATAGTATAGCGCGCATCCGTGGGAGTGGGCATCTCAGGATTGGAGAGGTTCCGACTACAGGATCGTAAAGGTGAGACAACTACAAACAAAACAAGTTAGATAGGTTATGTACGGTCAGATTCATAAGCGGGGTCATACTACGTGCGCCTACACTTATTATTATTCCTGTAGATACAGTCCCGTACACTTCATCTATAACAACAAAGACCGAGAAAAAAAATGTAATCTCATCGTATCGCCGAGCGCTTGTAATCCGTAGCAGGGTCTAAAGAAACATTCTGAGAAAAAAAAAACTATGGAATATGGTTTACAATGATAGCGTAGCCTGTACTCTGAGCTCAACTTCCTTCCTCGTAGCTAAATTAAAGCATGGTTATGTGGTTTCTGTGGTGTAGTTCCGTTTCCTGCTGCGCCTGCTCTTAGTGCACGGCGCGTGGAACTACTCGCGCATCAGCACGCTCATCCTGTACTCCTTCTACAAGAACATCTGCCTCTACGTCATCGAGCTCTGGTTCGCTATTTATTCCGCCTGGTGAGTCCATATTTTATTCTTACGTTTATCAACCATTTCATCATTTTCTCCTATTTATTATATCCCAGCTAAAGCAGAATTGTAAAAAGGCTTCGGGATCGGGAGGTTGGGGAAGGCCTTTGTTCAGCCCAAACCCTGGTGTCAGTGTTATAGAGCCGCCAAAGGCCTCTGACATGGCTCGTGTAACGACTAGATAGTAGCCGGGACCAACTACTTATCGTGCCTTCCGAAGCACAGAATCATCTTTCTTTTCGGACAATCAGGGGATTCAGCCTGCAATGTCCTAACCAAACTGGGAAGGGCTCACAAAGATATTTTTGATTGACAATGTTCCCATCGGGAATGGAACCAGGAACCTCCGTAATGGGTGTCGAAATAGTGCAGGTTAATAAACCATAAAAGTATATAAAATCTGATGTAAAAATATAAATAATCACCATAATATCACCATACTATCGCTCTGTTTAATTTAATAATATCGCTCGGTTTGGAGCGGGCCTTCCAAGGCCCTTCGCTAACTGTACCTATTAGGAGGTTCCCTAAAGTAAAAAAAATACTCCTAATGACGTTATCATACCTATAACCCTAGTTTATATTAATTTAGCGCCACGCGACGCTTCATACGCAAGCGAGTGAATACTAACAGAACACGAGCACGCATTAGTTTAAACAGAATTTTTGGAGCTTAACATTCTTCGGATGGATTCTTCTTTCAGACACGGGTTCGATCCCCACGACGCGACGTACCAATGTGTTTTCGAATTTCGAGTTCATATGTACGTTTATTCGACGCTCTTACGCTGAAGGAAAACATCGTGATGAAACCTGCACACTCCTGCGAAGAAATGCAAAGGTTGTGTGTGAAGGCGACCAACCCGCACTGGGCCAGCGTGTCGACTAAGGCCTAATCGTATATGAGCTGTTGATTGATTGAAACATTCTTTACTATGATTAGTTCTGTGTTTAATTTTCCTCGTTGTCTGTAGGTCGGGTCAGATCCTGTTTGAGCGCTGGACGATAGGTTTCTACAACGTGATGTTCACGGCGCTACCGCCCTTCGCCATCGGCCTGTTCGACAAGATTTGCTCAGGGACTATCATGTTGAGGGTAAGTTAGTGCTCGACTTGTTTGACGACGGTTCGGGCTGTCAGCTCTAAGATAAGAGCATCACTATATGATGATGATGATGATAATGATAATGGTAATAAGTAGGTATATGAAACTCTAAATTTGAAAGTCACTCTTTCTTTGCTGGTTTCTTTCTATTTGGCTTTCAAAGCGGTCCATGAGTCAAATAGGTAATTCTGATTAACAATAGCAGGCTAGGAAAATGAAGCAATTCTGTATTAGTCTTACTACACTGAAAAAGACACCAAAACGAGATGTGTATTCCAATGACTAACCGAACAAAATGCTCTTCCGTGGATACACATCTATAATAGGAAAACGGTGCCGCCACACCAGAACCGTATTATTTTTCGTGCCGCCAATTTTATGATATGACGTTCAATCAATCAGCCTATTGCAGTCCACTGCTGGACGTAGGCCTCCCCAAGAGCACACCAAAGCGCACGATCACCCGCTTTCCTCATCCAGCCACCACCAGCGACCTTCCTCAGGTCATCAGGATCAGGATGTGACGTTACCGCTTTTCTAAATTTTATTCTGGTAAAATCTCTGGCAAGTTTAACCAACATTGATATCCTCCCCAGCACCCGATCCTGTACCTGCCGTCGCAGCAAGGTTTACTCTTCAACGTGCGCGTGTTCTGGGTGTGGGTGATAAACTCGCTGCTGCATTCGGTGCTGCTGTTCTGGCTGCCCATGCTGATGTGCAGCCACGACATACTGTGGCCGCACGGCAAAGACGGCGGATACCTCGTCATGGGAAACGTTGTCTACACGGTAAGGTTCACAATACATTGCTTACCCTCTCCTCTAAACCTGTAGAACTTGTAGACCTAACCATCCTTCTACCCTCTATCTAGAGCTCTGCTGACTCCATCTAAGTAAGGCCCCAGATGTTCTGAACTAACCTTGTTCTAAGTTAACACTCCCCGTTTCCATCCCCTTTTCTAGCCTCAGACCCCCTTCTTAAGCTTCCCCTTCTAGACTTAGGAACTCGCTGCTACATTCGATACTGCTGTTCTGGCTGCACATCAGCATGGGCAGCCAGAACAGCAGTACCGAATGGCTGCCCATGCTGATGTGCAGCCACGACATACTGTGGCCGCACGCCAAAGATGGCGTCATGGGCAACGTTGTCTACACGGTAAGGTTACAATACCAATTCAATGCTTCGTCTCGTCTCCTTTTTAAACTTCTTGATCGTCCTCTGAATGGGGGTTTTTCTTTTAGTTCTACAAAGGCCTGCTATGTGGCGCTGGGTTCCACTTTTGTCAAACCTTAACAGCCTTCCACTCAAATAGGGTAAAAAAAAACATCAAACTGTTCTACATATTTGTATTTAATCATTTTATGTAATTAATAAAGTTTAGTAGTAAACGTAATAAAAAAATATATTTCTTAAATTTTTGATAGCTTATGTCAAGGAGAATACCAACAGGGTTTACTTTTGAGGGACTTTAAAATTTGTGTCGCGGCAACATTGCCATTATGCTGACTTAAATAGTCTGTACCCAGAGCCATAAAATTGTATTATAAAAAAACTTCAATTTGACAACAAAATTAAAACGCATTATGGCCATATAAAACAGACATCTAGTGGAAAAGTGAGAACTAAAATTAAAAAAAAAAAGGTAAAACGCCCTTGACACTTTCTAGACATAACCACCCTTTCTACAATCCAGCTAAAGTTCGGCTAACCACCTTCTAACCTCTTTCTTCCAGTCTCAGAACTCCTTCTACATTAAATTATCCCTCTGTCTTCCGGTAAGAGTTCTAATGGAAGGAATTACAGTTAACCTCCCCTTCCAGCCCTGATCTGACCCCATGACTGCCCTCTGATCACTTATCTTCTAATCTAAACCAACCTCTCGTTCCCTAAAAATAAATCTAGCTAATCAACCGTTTACAAATTATAAAATTTAAGTCTACTGAAAACTAAACAAAAAGTCCGCCCAGCAACGCCCCCCGCCCAAATGTGCCCATAACACTGGCAGCGTTTCCTCTCTGCACGGCAAGAGAGATCCTCTGCGCGAGGAAATAGCCCGCGCGACGATTTGACCCCTGGTCCCTCAAGCGCTGACCCACGCTGCGCACCAGCTCCTTCGCGTCGGAGCCCCACGTACCCGCGGTTTCGAATGCCACTGGGACGAAATCGTACGCAGACTCCAGATTAGCGTACTTAGCACGTTTGAGGCCTGCTGTTAGTGCCATTGTGTTAGTGAACTCACCCAAAAAAATGTAATGACGGATCTAAGTGATGTAATAACATCCTATGGAAATAAATTAATTTGACTTTGCTGCGGACTCGGCCGCTGCTCCGGCTGCCTGCTGGGTACCCCTTAAATGTGGCGTCCCAAATAAGGTAACGTCCTCGTGCCCACGGAATCTGCGTCAGACCGTCGGGCCTCTTACCGTCCGAGCGGCTAATTCCTGGGGGTTCCAAAGTGCCCCTTGAATATTGCAAGTAGACATTGCTGTTGGTTTAACATTACTCTATTAATTTGTTGACAGTACGTGGTCCTGACGGTGTGCCTGAAGGCCGGGCTGGCGACGCATTCGTGGACGTGGGTGACGCACGTGGCCATCTGGGCCTCCATCGGCATGTGGATGATCTTCGTTATTATATACAGGTCAGTAACAGTAAAGTGAAAGAAAAATAATACATTACTGCCGCGGCCGCAAAATTAGTTATTGCTGGACGAGGGTACGTTTAAAATCCGAACCGCAGGCGAGGACTTATATTGTGTATGTGTCCAGCAAGAGTTATTGCGGCCGAGGCCTGTATAGTGCTTTTTTCTTTTTGTGTATACCCTCGAATTTGTATGTTACATTGTTTTGTTTTTTGTGTGTGCTGTAAATTAAGATTTTTCTATTCTATTCTAATATGCGAGGAAATTATAAAATACTAAAAAAAAATGTGGAACCTTGGATTTAGATGTCTAATTGTATCGTACTAAACTTATAAGTTCTAAAAATTCGTGATAAAGATATCAATTTAACCTCTACTTCGACTTCTTGAACCTTTCATTGTTGTAATATTTCCCTAATTCAATGATTAGTTAACTCCATCATGAAAAATAAGTAACAAAATAGTACGATAAAAATAAAAGAGACCAAAATTACAAACCGCCATTTTGCGCGCTTTCCTTTTTTTTTCTGTGCCAGTGTCATACAGAGCAAACAGCTAACTCCAATCATTACGATTCATGTACGATTCATATAAAATTTGAATTTAGAACATAGCTGTAAAAAGACTCAAAAACATTGAAATTTCTAAACGAAAGTTACTTTGCTGGCCTAGGCCGTTTGAGGGCACATTGCTGGCCGCTGTTTTGTTTGGGACAATGTTGCGTCTAAAAATGAGTCACTTCGCGTACTATTTTTTTACAGTAATGATCACATTTCCGAGTGTGTCGGAGAAAAGAAAAGCACGTTATTCTCACTGTTCTACTGTCAGGGCTGGCAGCCATTAGATGCGTCAGCCGAACATCGGGCTCAATGGCGCGCCTTAAGAGAGGGAGAGGAGGTTGATAATGATGATGCACTCACAGTTCGGCTTAAAAGTCGGAGCTTTCGGCTCTGAATGTTGAGGTTCTTGGTTTGAATTTCGATAAGAATACTGTCAAACGAAATTCCCTGGTTTGATTAGGACATTGCAGGCTTTGCAAGATGATTCCGTAATTACAAAAACTACAGTTAAATAGTTGATCAGTGGTCAATAAGGGTGTTTACATAAAGAAGTGCGTTTCTCGGTACAGACAAATAAATCATCACAAGTCGATAACACCAACTCGCAACGATGTTTGGGATTTTGCAACAGAATTTTGAACCACTTGAACTCAACTTCCGACTTTGAAGTTTTGCATGTTTGTTTAGTTCTGATGATGACATTAAAATCGTAAAAAATGTATAGTTACAGTCAGGGTTGTCTCCTCAACAGCTAGTTAAACGAACCTTGAAACTTTGCATTTAAGTAGTCTGCTTACTCCCTAATCAGCTTAAAGATTGTGTTTAAAAAGGATTTTTAATCAAAACTTATTGTAATTCCAGCAACCTTTACCCGCTGGTGAACCTGGGTGCCGTGTTCCTGGGCATGGACCGCATGGTGTTCTCGTCGCTCGCGTTCTGGCTCGGCCTGCTGCTCGTGCCCGCCACCACGCTCATACCGGACTTCGTGTTCACTGTGTACGTACACCTTACTAACATGTGCCCTTGTGGACCTGGGCACGTGTTCCTGGGCATGGACCGCATGGTGTTCTCGTCGCTCGCGTTCTGGCTCGGCCTGCTGCTCGTGCCCGCCACCACGCTCATACCGGACTTCGTGTTCACTGTGTACGTACACCTTACTAACATGTGCCCTTGTGGACCTGGGCACGTGTTCCTGGGCATGGACCGCATGGTGTTCTCGTCGCTCGCGTTCTGGCTCGGCCTGCTGCTCGTGCCCGCCACCACGCTCATACCGGACTTCGTGTTCACTGTGTACGTACACCTTACTAACATGTGCCCTTGTGGACCTGGGCACGTGTTCCTGGGCATGGACCGCATGGTGTTCTCGTCGCTCGCGTTCTGGCTCGGCCTGCTGCTCGTGCCCGCCACCACGCTCATACCGGACTTCGTGTTCACTGTGTACGTACACCTTACTAACATGTGCCCTTGTGGACCTGGGCACGTGTTCCTGGGCATGGACCGCATGGTGTTCTCGTCGCTCGCGTTCTGGCTCGGCCTGCTGCTCGTGCCCGCCACCACGCTCATACCGGACTTCGTGTTCACTGTGTACGTACACCTTACTAACATGTGCCCTTGTGGACCTGGGCACGTGTTCCTGGGCATGGACCGCATGGTGTTCTCGTCGCACGCGTTCTGGCTCGGCCTGCTGCTCGTGCCCGCCACCACCCTCATACCGGACTTCGTGTTCACTGTGTACGTACACCTTACTAACATGTGCCCTTGTGGACCTGGGCACGTGTTCCTGGGCATGGACCGCATGGTGTTCTCGTCGCTCGCGTTCTGGCTCGGCCTGCTGTTCGTGCCCGCCACCACGCTCATACCGGACTTCGTGTTCACTGTGTACGTACACCTTACTAACATGTGCCCTTGTGGACCTGGGCACGTGTTCCTGGGCATGGACCGCATGGTGTTCTCGTCGCTCGCGTTCTGGCTCGGCCTGCTGCTCGTGCCCGCCACCACGCTCATACCGGACTTCGTGTTCACTGTGTACGTACACCTTACTAACATGTGCCCTTGTGGACCTGGGCACGTGTTCCTGGGCATGGACCGCATGGTGTTCTCGTCGCTCGCGTTCTGGCTCGGCCTGCTGCTCGTGCCCGCCACCACGCTCATACCGGACTTCGTGTTCACTGTGTACGTACACCTTACTAACATGTGCCCTTGTGGACCTGGGCACGTGTTCCTGGGCGTGGACCGCATGGTGTTCTCGTCGCTCGCGTTCTGGCTCGGCCTGCTGCTCGTGCCCGCCACCACGCTCATACCGGACTTCGTGTTCACTGTGTACGTACACCTTACTAACATGTGCCCTTGTGGACCTGGGCACGTGTTCCTGGGCATGGACCGCATGGTGTTCTCGTCGGTCGCGTTCTGGCTCGGCCTGCTGCTCGTGCCCGCCACCACGCTCATACCGGACTTCGTGTTCACTGTGTACGTACACCTTACTAACATGTGCCCTTGTGGACCTGGGCACGTGTTCCTGGGCATGGACCGCATGGTGTTCTCGTCGCACGCGTTCTGGCTCGGCCTGCTGCTCGTGCCCGCCACCACGCTCATACCGGACTTCGTGTTCACTGTGTACGTACACCTTACTAACATGTGCCCTTGTGGACCTGGGCACGTGTTCCTGGGCATGGACCGCATGGTGTTCTCGTCAATCGCGTTCTGGCTCGGCCTGCTGCTCGTGCCCGCCACCACGCTCATACCGGACTTCGTGTTCACTGTGTACGTACACCTTACTAACATGTGCCCTTGTGGACCTGGGCACGTGTTCCTGGGCATGGACCGCATGGTGTTCTCGTCGCACGCGTTCTGGCTCGGCCTGCTGCTCGTGCCCGCCACCACGCTCATACCGGACTTCGTGTTCACTGTGTACGTACACCTTACTAACATGTGCCCTTGTGGACCTGGGCACGTGTTCCTGGGCATGGACCGCATGGTGTTCTCGTCAATCGCGTTCTGGCTCGGCCTGCTGCTCGTGCCCGCCACCACGCTCATACCGGACTTCGTGTTCACTGTGTACGTACACCTTACTAACATGTGCCCTTGTGGACCTGGGCACGTGTTCCTGGGCATGGACCGCATGGTGTTCTCGTCAATCGCGTTCTGGCTCGGCCTGCTGCTCGTGCCCGCCACCACGCTCATACCGGACTTCGTGTTCACTGTGTACGTACACCTTACTAACATGTGCCCTTGTGGACCTGGGCACGTGTTCCTGGGCATGGACCGCATGGTGTTCTCGTCAATCGCGTTCTGGCTCGGCCTGCTGCTCGTGCCCGCCACCACGCTCATACCGGACTTCGTGTTCACTGTGTGCGTACACCTTACTAACATGTGCTCTTGTGGACCTGGGCACGTGTTCCTGGGCATGGACCGCATGGTGTTCTCTTCAATCGCGTTCTGGCTCGGCCTGCTGCTCGTGCCCGCCACCACGCTCATACCGGACTTCGTGTTCACTGTGTACGTACACCTTACTAACATGTGCCCTTGTGGACCTGGGCACGTGTTCCTGGGCATGGACCGCATGGTGTTCTCTTCAATCGCGTTCTGGCTCGGCCTGCTGCTCGTGCCCGCCACCACGCTCATACCGGACTTCGTGTTCACTGTGTGCGTACACCTTACTAACATGTGCCCTTGTGGACCTGGGCACGTGTTCCTGGGCATGGACCGCATGGTGTTCTCTTCAATCGCGTTCTGGCTCGGCCTGCTGCTCGTGCCCGCCACCACGCTCATACCGGACTTCGTGTTCACTGTGTACGTACACCTTACATTAGCATCAAGTTTCATAGAAAGGACGCAAATATACTGCGAATTTGGAGATTACAAAGTATGGTGCATTTCTCCCTTTTCTATTCAGCTGCATACGTAGGACTTGAATATGGCGACCGATAATGCCGTAGCTTTGACCAAACTTCGGTTTAACGAGTTGAATTCTTGACACGAAAAGAATTGAGTATGGCAGAATCTTGTAAACAAATAAGGCTGATACAGTATAGTCGTGACTATTTGACAAATAAGTTTAAAATTGTTTATAAATAATGTAGAATTAAAACAATGGACGGTTTATTAAATTGTGATTATGATTTATAATGAGGAATATTTCAAATGTAACTAACCGAGTAATCGCAGTAAATTTTTGTTTACAAGAATGTCAAAGTGTAATTGAAATGTTTTATTACTATTACTACCTAGGTATAGACTGGTTACTGTGTTTATCACTCACGTACGACTCAGTCTGCACCCAGACGTACAGCAATTGGCACAGCCCTAAAAGTATCTTAGATAGAAAGCTGCGGCCTCCCACATCAACTCCTTTCCCTTCCTTCTCCCAACCTCCCCTTCGTCCACAGCATGGGCCGCACCTACGGCACTCGCACGGCGCCCAAGCTCGGCGCCATGGTCGGAGCCCTGGAGCTGCCGACGCCCAGCACCGCGGACTTCATGCAGACGCCCGCCATGTCCATGTACAAGCTGCGCGAGCGCTCCGTGTTCAAGCTGCCCAAGGCGCCGGAGCCGGCGCGCGAGATCACGCTGCCGTCGGTCTCCACGCAGTCGCAGCGGCGCCGCGCTTCCAGCGCGCAAGGGATGAGGAGAAGCTTATCCAACCTTATTGTTAATAGAGTTCTCAGTCTTAACGCGAGAAGATACAGGTATTTAATTATTTTTATTTGCAAGCTTTTATTTAGTTTCACCTGGCCCAGTGGGGCTAATTCAGAATGTCTTTTTCGCCTTATAAAAATTAAAGAGGGACAGGACATCCTAATATATCTGTCAAACATCGAATGTTTAACTTATGGACGTATCGATTGCACAACTTTAGGCGGACTCCGTTACTGAACTTCGGAGTTCCAAATTTCGATGTATGATAGTTCTCTTTCATTGGGCATAAACATGAAGAATTAGTATTAGAACACGACTGCGTAAATCGGAGCCAGTGTCTGTCTGCAATCAAACTTTGTAGTTAAATTTGACTCACTTTACGATTTCCGATTGAGCTAAAATTTTGCATGCATAATGACATAAAGCTGATCTGATGATAGAACCGGAAGGTGGCCATAGGAAACCCTCAACGGTTAGTAGCATGGACACGAAACTTAGCATATACGTTCAGTTTTGATAGCTGCAGCCAGGATTGTCTCCTCATGAGGGAACTCCTCAGTGAATACTGTCGCGGACTGGCCCAAACCGTTAGCTATTCATAACTTAATCATAATAAATTTAAAAAAACATGAAATACTCGTAGCCGGGCTCGGCCTCAACAACTGAGATGGCAACGTCCCTCGCACTGAGCTCAGCAAGCAGTCAGAGCCGTCGAGTTCTAATTTCAAATGTTATCTACACGAAAATGCAAATAATCCTTGAATGAACAGGTGCGTATTGTAAAATTTTTCTACTGATATATTTTGATTACTCAAAAGACTCAGCCAGAGAACACACAATGTTTGTACTTCAGTATAATTTAAGACCGTTCATTCATTAATCTGTTAACACAAGCGAAGATAGATATATACGTAAATAAAGAAAATTTTCAACCAGGGTTACTTCGAAGACAGTGCGCAAATACGTACAGAAAGGTTTTAAAAAATTAAAAGACACGTGTTTTTTCGTTTTAACATGTTTCGAACAAAAATATAAAAAAAACCGCGTATGAAAATATCCACACAAAAACCAGTATCGTGGTCACTACGTAGTTACGACAGCGAGATAAGAGCGTGCGCCCGCGCGCCGCGCCCTCGCCCCCTTGCACTCCCGCCCACAGCCAGTGCGTAGAGTGACAATGATTTGTATTTTTGCGGGAGATAAACTAATAGTTCGCATAAAAAAACCATATGATTCTTTTTCATGAAATGTGTTCTATTAACGATACTGATAGCATGGAAAAAATATGCGCACTGTCTCCGAGGTAACCCTGTATACCACTTTTCTTTTTAATTCTTTGTCCAGGATACGCGGGTACGAACCCCACCACTTACCAATGTGTTTTCGAATTTCAAATATTCGACGCTCTTGCGGTGAAGGAAAACATCGTGAAGAGGTGCGAAAAAAATGGAAGGTTGTGTGTGAATTCGACCAAACCGCAGTAGCCAGCGTGGTCGACGAAGGCCTGATCGCCTTAATTCGGGATAGGCTCGAGTTCCTCGGTGGGGACATATATGACTCCACGGTATATAAAACAAGATTGGAAAGGACAAACGTAACTTTTTCTATGAGAACCAGTGTCGCCAAAATCACACATAGATACCACTGTTTACATCACACACAGACCAAGACAATCGGGCATTTGACTAATCAGAGCTGTTGTACTCGTTTCAAACAAGAACGTTATATATACTTCATTACTAAATGTAAATGTTACTTTACCATTAAACAAATACAGTATATTTTCGCATGAGCTCAGATATACTCTATGCTTTCTTCACGTAGTTCAACGCTTCTGACCTAGATGGCGTAATACAAGATGCATACCAATTTAGTCTAAAGAAAATAGGAATACTTTTTGCAACTACTCGGCGAACTAAACAAAACTATGCGGACCTACTCATAGTTATGACACACGCGCCCGCCCACTTGTCCATTCCTCTCTTGTTTTATATTCCGTGTATGACTCTGTTGACGCTGACGAGAGGCCTTTGGCGGCTCCAAAAATTGGACACGATAAGGGGAATAAATTTTATTAACCTTGCACTTTTACGCTAGGTAGAACGCCAGAAGGCTGGCGACGAAGAAGTGACGATACCACTGTATTCTGAGGATCTGTAATATACGCGATGTTTTATGGTGTCAAATAAGAAAGCAAATAGTTTTACGGTGCGTTAGAATATATTTTTTCTTATTTATGGTATTTTACTTATGTAAGTGTTTTCTTATCATTGATATTGAAATTGTAAAAATGTATCGTTAGTATTAAATAATTGTATACTTTAGTTAGTCAATTGTCAATGTTGCGTAGTATGTTTACGACTATTTGTAAATTAGGCATAAGTATGTGCATTGTGATGTTTAAGATTCAAGTTTCTTGACAAATCATCCTGTCCTTTCCCAGCTTATGCCCCATTCCCATACCCTCATTCATTGCGATAATATTTTTAAGATGGATTATTATAGTCTAGAATAATAGTAAGTACCACTTAGAATACATGAGAATAGACTGACAGTGATTGACTGGTAATCCTTTGTAATACTCGTATTTGACTTGGTAAAATTTATTTATTCGGGTAAATAGTTTTTTTTATCAATAGCCGGTTTCGTTGATAGAAGAACGCCTGCGTAAGAAAGGGGTTCGAATTCCACTTATTTGTATGATAAGCCTTGTATGTAAATGTTGTTTATTTACATGCGGTCCGCCCGCGGCTGCGCTCGCGATGTGTAAGATTTTCCCGTGGGAATAAGACTTTCTCGTAAAAAGTATCCTATGTGTTAATCCAGGGTACAAACTATCTCTATTCCAAATTTCATCCCAATCCGTTCAGTAGTTTTTGCGTGAAAGAGCAACAAATTTACATCCATACTTACAAACTTTCGCGTTTATAATATTAGCAAGGACGTATAATGCAGAATGCAGGTATGTAAGTTTGCTTTTATTATTTTCTATTTTGACATAAATTTTGTATTACAGAGTGCGCAACTCGATGTTCAAGACTATGACGGAGGCGGTGCGCGAGAGCGAGATAAAGCAACGCGACCCCGCCGCACTGCTCGCACAGCCGAGGCACTCGTGAGTACTTATATATCACACCACATGAACATAGGCATATTACTATTTACCTCTAATATCTAAGACTTCCAACAAGAGAGGACTCTGCTAGCAGCTCTACTGCTGAAATTACTCTGACCTTAACAGACATTTTCAAACTACAAAAATAAAAATCTAAGTCATATAGGTAGGCGTAAAAAATAGCCCTTATGCTCCTTTTATGAGCCATCCATCAAAAAGCATATAAATAAAGAGACTAAGTAGCAAAGGAGTCCTCCACTATCACTAAAATTATTCAATTATGATGATTGATGATAGAATATTATGTACTTTTTGTGGGCAGAGTTAATTTTATTTGACATCTTAATGCATAAAATTCGGGGACCTGACCAGAAAATTATACCAAGCTGTTCAAGATTATTCTTACAATCATTTTAATAAAACATTAATATACATACATACCATAGAATATTCTAAAACGGCATTCATAACATTATTATAATTTGTTTAAAAAATAGCCTCATGACTATATTGACCATACATGATCAACATTCTCGCCCAATTCTCACACTATGGTTACGGGGTGTAGGCATTACCTGCTAGATTTTATACTCTAGATAAATAACACACAGAAAAATTAACAGGTTTTATACATGTTCTGACAGCCAATATTTTTTATTTCCTATTTTTTTAATAATTAAGGCCATAGAAACGTAATTTTTTGGCTAAATTAGAACATTGTATAAAGCCAATGAAGAGCTATTTTAGGAAAAATTCGTAAGACTGATAGATAAGAGAAATCAAAATATTCTGAAACTAAATTGGTCATGCTCCGAATTTGTCATAATTATCCCATATAAAGCACGTATATATTCGCAGTACGGCGCCGTTCTTCCTCGGCGGGCAAATTAGGCTGGCAATCAAATCAAGGCAAATTCGGAACATGACAATTAGGATGTTGACAAATAAATAATATATCGAAAATAACTTTTTACTTCTACAGTTTTATAGAATAAATATAATATTATTATTTTTAGGAGAATCTATTGACTTTTCTATAATTTAAGTTTGATTGGAAATTTGATGTATGTTCGTTCTGTGGAGTGTGTTTAAATAGTACTAGATAACATCTATAATAATACTTACTGTTTATACTATGTAAATATCTGTGTATATATGTGCATATATCAAAAAAAGTCTAGCCGTCATTATATACGTACTTTTGTGTTCATGTTCATAGTATGATAGCATTTATGAAGCACTATTCAAAATTATAACTTATTTACTCATAATACTATGATATTTTTGAAGCATGGTTTTGACATTACTTAATCTATTGGCACGGTTTGGTTTTCTGAGAAGATATCTCTTGCACACACTTGGGCGCATGAATGCTATCACTAACGCATAATATATCAATTTAATTACCATAGAGTTTAAATTGAACATTGCTATTGGATTACTGGAACTAAAATTATTGATATTTTGTAGATGACATCGGCACTTCGAAAAAAGTCATAATTTTAAAAATTTTACTCCACAATAAATGGCTAATTTGCGAATCTTTCAGTCTGGAAAAGGCTAAATTGTAAATTAACACCAACAACATCATAAAATATTTCTGCCACTAAAACGTCATGACATGAAATGACCTAATTTTTTGTTGTTATTTGTTGCAATGTTCAACTTAACTGTTTTTGTTTTCCATGAGAAATACCATAAACGTTCGCCTACATACTATCACCGAACAAAGCCGACTCGTACGATGTGACAAAAACTCATTGAATGTGGTTGAAAACGTCATCAAAAAAGGAAAGAAGTGAAATAACTTTCGAGGAATTAAGTAAATAAACTCGTTAAAACGTAAATTTTAAACTTGCTCCACTTCCTATTTAACTCACCATGGTCACTTCCTATTAAACGCCACGTCCTATTTAACTCACCACGTCCCTATTAAAGTACAGTCGTGTAAATCCGACTTCAGTTTCTTCACGTGTGGTAAGTTGTCCTTTGCCAACTACGTTCAAAGAGGGCCTTGTCACATTGTATCTTAAGTGTGTAGTGTGCACGCTGAGTATTTAGTGTCCATTTCCGTATTTTTAGTTCGCTTTGCATCGCCCCCGCACAGTACCGCTACACTCGTATCAATGTACTGCATGGTCCCTTTGTGGAGGGCGGCGACGTTGCCATCTGTGTTTACTGGGCTTTTAGCCGATAGTTGCAATCTTACAACTGAACAACGTATCTAAAAACAAATTCGTAGGTACATGTCAGTTTTGTCTGCTTTTTATATTAGCTCTTAGGTATGCAGCTACTTCCTAAGACCAACTGTATTATACAACTTGTGATCAATGGTGTAAATATGAATATATTATTAAGGTTGATTTAATTTGTACAAATAAAGATCTGTATTATATTTTGCCGTTAGCAAAGTGATAATGTAAGCTTTAGTACGAGTGTGGCGGTCGTGTCCCGTTCAGCACGGTAGGCTAGGTTTGACGTTTGGTTATCGTGGGTGTAGCAAGAGCAGCGGCTCGCCGGTGGGGCTGCGCTGGCGGCGGCGCGCGGTGGCGCCCGAGGAGTCGCCCACGTTGCGCCACGCCCCCTTGGCCACGCCCCTCGCCAACGGGGCTGGCCACGCCCCGCGCGAGCGCCCGCGCCATCGGCCCGCGCGCACACGGAACTCACACGTCATTTGACACTTTGTTGTCGTTTGAACTGTCGCATCTGACGGAGTGAGTCGAGATGAATGAAAGACTTGGATTCTTGTTCTTCACGTTGGCGGAATTGTAAATACACAAAGGCTAACGACAGTCGAAGATATAGTCGGGTTGATTGTGATTTATATCTGCTGTTTGTTTGTCGTTGTTATAGTAAGTTACAGCGAGAGAATTACCGATCGCTTTGGAAGCTAATTCGTAATATTTATCGATTTAAACTTCAGTAGTTACCACTTAATCCGCTTCTCGCTCCGTCAATTGTGATATATTAACCGGAATCTGAATTAAGCTAATACTTTATAATAATATTTATTCCTGATCAAGAGACTAGATTTGATGATAAAGACAACGACAGACTGATAAAAAAATAATACTTATTCCATTTTAAAGGATACTCAAATATTTTCGAACATATTTTTGGTTACGGCGACATATTTTAAGAAACCTGTGAAGTTTATTTTGTCTGATAGTAGGCCGGTTTTTATCCAATGATGGATAAAAACCAAAATAACCGGCCTGATGTAGATCAGTCTTACTCAAACCGATATTTTTGATATTTTAACTTCAAAAAAATCAGGGAGTTTCTCATTTCGTCTGAACCACAGCATAATATTATTAATATTGTATAGGTATACGAGTAGGCTGGCTGAGTGATAATTCTTCACCAGGTTGTCTGATTTTAATTATTATTTATTTGGTCCCATGATAAAATCAAAAAACTCTTAGAGCACGACATTATAAGCGAATAAAACGAATTATATTTAATTTTTTTCTCTATTCTTGATAATATATGTTATACCGACAATATTGATTTTCCTGGTATATTAACAATATCGATCGGTAGTTGAAATTTTTGTGGAAGTAAAAAAAGTTTTTAGTCCTACAGTGGCCTCGATTCGGAATGTCATGCTCAAATTCTAATTTAAAAACCAGCTATCCTTTTCGCTTTTATGGCCAATGAAAGAGATATGATGAACAATTGATATTCATTTGAACGAATGATAACTTAAAATAAGGGCATAGCTGTCAGTTTAAGAGATTTTTAAGTCGCATGTTTTAAGTGCTCTCTAAAATTGTGCAATCGACAAGGCCATAAGGTTGAAATTCGATGTTTGACAGCTCTAATATTAGGATGGCCATCTCCTGTCCCTTTTCAATCTTTAAAAGGTAAAAAGGACGGACTAACTTAAATTAATGATTAGAGCTTGACATCCCGAATCGAGGCCAGTGTCATAATATGACAATTTACTAATACTAAGGATAGATTGGATAAGTAAGGCTGATCTAGGTTTAGGTGTTTTTGACTTATTAAAATAATCTGCTAGATGTCGCTAACTATGAATCTTATGATATTAATCACGTTTTGTCTAAATTAGTTTAATGTGTTTTCAATTAGTAATATGAATTAATTTTTATTTCAAGATGGACTTACGTCATTTACATTTTAAGAGGACTTACCGCAGGCCAATGGTAAATAAGAGTGTTTAAGAGTGCGCTATGTAGAATGCACAAGTGTGTCCTAGGGCTAGTTGTCAACTCATTTGACTACTACACATCGCTCCTTACATTTATCACAGACTTCAAATCTTCCCCTTTTATAAAACTATTGCATTTAATTAAAGCTCCAAATAAAATAAAATTGCCCCAAAAGCTATTTCCTCCTGTTTATAAAGATATCTTCTAAAAATATTTTTGTATGAAATATAGTTCCATAAAATTATATTGTTACAATTAGCGTTAGTTTATTGTCGTGGTTTAGTGTGAGTTGTAAATACGTGTGCCATACGCTTTGTAAGTAGATTGACCAACATTTATCTGCAATTGTAAATGTATCTTGATGCTAATTTAAATGGATATTTATTATTATGTTAATTAGACTGACATTATTTTTCTATGAATTGAAGAAAATACTGAAATAAGAGCGTTGTTGGTCATAATCTCAGAATCATCACATTACAGTATTCTATGATATTCCGTCTAAATGTAATGAAAGGTTTTAAATTATTATAAAGAGCGCATAGCGCCATCTGTAAGTGATTTGATGTACATTACCTGTTCATAAGCAAGTCTAATTATAACATATTGCTTACGAGCCGGTAATAGTCAACGCGTGAGACGCTGTGACTTACTTTAGATTTTGTACTGATTTGTGCCAGCTAGTACCTACGCTAGGAAATATTAAAACTCATGCTTAAGAATGTGTGACACATTACTTAGAAATTACGTCCATTGTGTGAATAAGAAAGAACAACTTACAAAGGTTACAAAAAGGTAAATAGAAGTACGGTCTCTTAATAATAAAGCCCTTAAACCGGTTACAATTCTTAGGAAATAAGAAAAATTATAATGAATGAAAAGTTGCTAGTTCGCGTGGTGATTCTTTTTACTTTAGTTACTTAGAGGGTTGGAGGTCGGGAAGAAACAGGAAGTATCTCTGTATTTACGAGTATCTCTGTGTTAAGGCGAGGCCCTATCCTAAATTAGCAACTCAACGCGCTTTAGTTGAAAGTTCAACCGACGCACTATTGAAATAACGTTCATATTAGCGTGCGATGCTTCACGGGCGTTACGTCCGACACTGCGCAGGAATCGTGTGAAAAACTCGTTTTTCTGGAACTCTCTCTTTTTCTCTTTTTTGTGAAAAATATAGAACAAATTAAAAAAAACTAGCTGGTTTCGCCGTTTAGGTATTAATATAGCCACCCAAAAAATACAAAAAAATATGTTGTTGTCGCTGAAAATATTGAGAAAACAGATTTGCAAATTTTGAATGTGGGGTGATTTTCAGTAATTTTAATTATTTATTTTTGCTTTATTCCTTGATTATATGTAAAATCTACTTGGTTATGTCGCTAAATGATAAACTCTTCTGTTGGTTGTAATTTTATTGATTTGGTACATATTCCGAGACGTGAGATACGTGAGTTAAAAAAGGGGCCCAAGAACGATTTTTCAAATAGGGCCTCGCCTTAGGTTCTTAAACTTCGATCTAAGAAGAATGCGATATTTTGCATCACAATCCTCGACGACTGACTGATATTTATCCAACTCATCAAATAAATGTATTGCTATGACTATGCATTTAAAATATATTAAATCGATATTAGTCCTCTTCGGATTTGGCAATAGTTAAAATATTATTAAACTAAATTAAAAAATATCCTTGTTTTTTTAAATATTAAATAAATTCGTCAGGTACCAGTTTATGTTCAAGTGTCACTGCGTGAACTAACATTCGTGGTATAAAATTAAATATATTTTTCTACAAGACAAATGTCAAAGACATTATTTACACAGTTGAAATTGTATTCAAATTACAGTACTAGAATTTATGAGAATCTCTGTGTATCTGTTTTTCGCATTGTTGTTCTTCCTAACTTGTAAATACAAATAGGCCTCGATTCGGGATGTCATGCTCTAATTCTAATTTTAAAATCCAGCTATCCTTTTCGTTTTTCGAGGATCACCTCGAAAATGGTCCTAGAATTAATATCATTCGTTCATCAGAACGAATGATATTAATTTGAACGAATGATAACCTAAAATAAGAGTATAGCTGTCAGTTTAAGAACATTTTAAGTCGCATGTTTTAAGTGCTCTCTAAATTTGTGCAATCGACACGGCCGTAAGGTTCAAATTCTATGTTTGAAAGCTCTAATATTAGAATGGCCATCTCCTGTCCCTTTTCAATCTTTGAAAGGTAAAAAGGACAGACTAACTTAAATTAAGGATTAGAGCGTGACAGTGTGAATCGCGGCCATTATAAAGTAATTTGTATATTTGTTAAGGATCGTTAATATTTTCTTTAAATTCATCTCTTCCCGAGCTATATTTATTTTGCTCTTCATTATGATTCTTCACTTCTACATTTACTTTACACTTGTGTTGTCCGTCTCTTTCACTTGATTTCTTCCATTGTAGCATTCGGCGATAAATATGACAATCGCTAATGTTGGCTAGTGCCGGTCATTAATTTAATACCTTTTCAAAACTGGTTTCGTTAAACTCGCCCGCTGGTCTATAAAATGTATGTACCTACCTACAGTCCCTTTCAATAGAATCCGGCAATAATGTAAATAAACCAATTTAAACACGATTACTCCGTAATTACTTACATATTAGTATCAATCCTGATCATATTCATATTTCAAGGAACCATACATTCTTCTTACAATCATTTCGCCCCCTCTTAACTTCTTTATGATAGTTATTTTAATAAAAAATACTCGGATGACAAAACTTTCAATAATTTTTTAAACTGCCATATTAATCTTTTACTCATCAAAGTTTTGTATGTCTATTTATTTTATTTATTTAAACGTTTATTGTACACATTAAACAAGAAAATGACAATAACACAAAGAAAAACGACACAACACGACGTCTTTGGAAAGTTAGTGTCAAAAAATTATCTTGTTAACATTATTGCCGGATTCTATTGAAAGGGACCTTACCTTTGTTTCTCGACCACGGCTCAGTTGCATTTGTTTTACCTAAATTATAGACCCGCTAACCAGTTTTTGGAACGTGTAAAATTCGCGAGAGTTTAAAATGTATTTAATACTTATTAAAACTTATTATTGCCGAATTCTAATTTATACTAGTATTTGGAACGACGCTGAAAGCTTCTTACTTACTCCATGCTGTTCTTCCATTTAAATTATTTTTATTTCTATATTATAAGCCCTAACGGGTGGCTCGAGCCTACCCTGAATAAGGGTGTTTTTATTGTAAAAAAATATAAAAACAATTTGTAATTTGTTTATAAAAACATGCATCTTCTACTAGCTATGATATTCTTTCATGTAATGCAATTGAAAATAGTTGACAATGCATGGTATTTGGTGAAATGTAGATATTTTCTAAGTGAAAAAAGAATACATGAATTTGGTCCCTATCATTTATAAAAATGCGTAAAATCTTCCTTAAAATCAGTCTTCGTATTAATGCAAACTAATTCCTTCAGCTACAGCGTTATTTCAAGATGTTAATTTTCTTCCATCTATTTAAGTGATTGTTTATACTCATGCTTACATTCCATTTAAATTAACCAAGGTGGACCGATCGCACAGATAATGAAAACACGTGTTCAATATACTGGTATACTTAAGCTCCCTTCAGCTACAGTGTTATTTCAAGATGTTAATTTTGGCATGATAGTAATTACTTTTTATGTTCTTAATATGACGATTACGATTACTTCTCTCGGATCAATAATAATAGGGAACAATAAAAACAAAATTAGATTTAAAAAAAGAAAATAGAATACTGACAGTCAAAACAGAATCGAAATTGATCGAAAAACAAACTAGTTACAACATTATTAAACAAATATATCTGTTCCTCTCTACGAAAACAAAATTTTCTATGGCGGATGTATGGCCCGCGACACATATGACGTCACATGACGTGTCGTCGGACCTCTCTGTCTAACCATCAACTTTGAAGCCTTATAACTTTGTTTCTGACGTGCCATCCATGATAGCTTTGACGTCGAAAAATGATTTGTAAAAATCTTAAATCGAATAAAAAAAATTGAATTTTGAGCAAGATATTTGGAAAATTATTTTTTGTGTGTTTATCTGGAACTTGAAATATTCCGATTAAAGAATTTTTAAAAATTGTGCAATTCCCTATTGGTTGTCCTTATAAACTAACACAAACTTGATCAGTAATTAAATACTGACTATTAAGGGCATAATAAAAATTGCAGAAGCTTAAAGTGATTACAATTTATAAAAAAAAGTCTTAATTGAGCCTTGCATTTTAAGCATTTACTTGTGTTTACGTGTCGAATGGTCCACTTTTGTCGACTGCCACTATTTATTGTTGTTTCATATTTTTAATTTAAAAGTTATTGTATATTTATATCGGTGCTAAGAGCCGTGCCTTGTCACTGCTCATCATTGTACAAATGTAGCATTTAGTTCACAACGCGTTGCAAACTTATTTCAACAGTATTCTAATGTACATAAAGTAAGAAGGCCTTATTGCTAACGTTTGTAAAGATCATTATCGAATAAAGTGTTGAAATTAATGAAGATTTGTATTATGTTATGTACCTACTTAGCCAGACTTTTATATTTCGCAGTTTGTAGCAAATGTTTGGACCACTTTTTGCTTCTTGTAGCGTTCACTGACTAAAGTGAGTGGGCGTTACAGTAACCACCGGCAACGGCCCGTGTGCGACAAACATTAGTATTTTTTTAAACTAGTTCCGTCAAGATATCTTAACTGAACAGGCTTAAAAACGATATTTCTTGAAATTGTGATACAGATCAAACTATCGAGTAAGCCTGAGGTTTTATTGACCAAAATCAAAAACTTTAAAGATAATTGCAGTGCAACACAAAAGAATAGACGAAATATTAGATGTAAAGCAACAACACTACATTAACCAAAGTAAGTAAGTAATTGGTTGTGTAACCACAAGAAGTGGCTATGATTGGCTGATTTTTTTTACAGTGTTGCTTCTTCTTCAGTCTTTTATTTCGCACTGTAGATCTAACCCAGTATTTTTGCCGCGAAATATAAAAGTCCATTTACCAACCTATCCTAAGTAATCTAAGGTATTTGAAATATATGACGGGGCGGTGAAAGTGAAGCATGGTGTTGTATACTAACAATGGTGTTTCAACGCAGCAGCATGGCGGATCCTCGCCAAGCGGTGGCCCGTTTGGCCCTATGTAAGTACCAGGGTACGTCCGCTTGCATGGCCTGCGCATGACGCTTCTATTTACCTCTGTCTTTTGTCACGGGCGCTTCTAGCAGGTTTCGGTTCTATGTGTCCAAGAAGATCTCTCATGCTCAAGAAGAAACCATGAAAATAAACAATTTTTGTCCTGTGTTTAAAAAAAAATATTAGCACAAGTTTGTAGTACAAAAGTTTTTAGTTTCATTAGCTAGTAATATCTATTAATATCGAATTATCGAACTATCATGAAGTTAACGTTGATAAAGAGTCTTTACTTGCCCTGCGTTCCGAGACGCGCTGAAATCGATTTTAGCGCACTGAAAGCGCGTACCGAATTACTGTCAGCAGGCGAAACCCATACAATCTGATCACTGACGGGGCGCTGACAGTTTGATTCGAAAGTGATTTAAGCGCGTATCGGAAGGCGGCCTTAATTACGTCTAACTTGACAACTTCCTTGCTAGAAGCGCTAAAATGGCTGCCTTTCACGCTTATCTTGTTAGATTTTTATTGTTACGTCTAGCGATTTGGTACTTAGAGTCTAGAGTTGTCCCCGGACGATCCAATACGTAAGACCGGTGTCAACTCGGGCCATGATAGAGTTGGGGCCGGACGAAGTATTGCCAGTTCGGTGTCACATCTCTGACCACAAGACTTTGTGGCAGCCTCACGGAGACGGCGCGTCTGCTGCAAAACGTTCGCAGCGTGTTCAGCCGCCGGTCCACTCGTGCGCACACGGAATTTGAGCTATCGCGTGAGTACCGCCCACGACTACAGCACAGGCAACCCTTGGACTACTCGTTATAACTATAGCCGTTATTTTTCACGGAACAATGCACGTTTCGTTTGTGGACGAGCAAATATACAAGTATTTATTTGAAGGATAACACTTTTGAACAATTTAGTTTAATTAAAGTCTAGATAATTTGATTTCGATGCCTATGTATCGATGTTTATAGTTTAAAATTCTAGCCGTTCTCTTTCACAATAATAGCCACATGAAAGATTTTTTGTGAACTTCAAATTTGATTTCGTTTCCTATAGACCCATGTTTTAACTTTCAAAAACCAATAATGGTTCAAAAGATCTAAAGATCAAAACTTTAGACAGCTTAGGAGCCAGTCTTAAGTAATTCCGTTATTATCTTATATAGCTTTTTTAGCAGTTATAGAAGTGCGCATGATTTTTGTATTGAAAGTTGCTGGAACGGCAGACTGTCTTGAAGTTAGCAGCCAAACTTGCTTTCTTAGTTTGAGACTGTAGTAAGCGCACGAGCATGCCCACTGATAATTTCAAGGATTCAACGGCATGCAATGTCACGCTGAACCCTGCTTTTGATCTATATAAGTTTGTCGTGTCCAAGGGTTTTCCTGTCTGTGGCTACCACACGCACGCCGCCAAGTAGGCGCACGCGCACAAAAAGTTAACACCTTTGATTTAGCCGAGCCTAGCGCGACACTTCTTTGTAACTGATTTTGACATCACATAGCCACAGATAAGTAAAATTTTAGATGGTTCATTTTTGTAACGGCAAAAACATTAAATTTGAGTTCGATAGGTACCTTAACAGTTGTAATTTCAAAAAGTGCGCACATGCACTGTATTACATAACTTTGCGATCTTTGTTTATGAAAATCTAACTCTAGAAAAGATGTTATTGACACAAGATTTTGTTTCTCTGTGGTGTTTTAACGTGAATCACAAGGTTTTAGTAAAAAACCACCTTTGTGTTTTCGGCACCTCAGATCGGCTGTGCCAACATGCCGGGTGACTTCACTCATTCAACTCATCCGCGACTCATGAGTTTTAATTTTTTGATGATACTATTATTTGTACATTTTAGTCTTTTGGTATTAGTGTAAAACTTGCTAAATGTGTATTGTTGGGCTACGTACAAAATTGGCTGTACGAAAGCTTGTTAGTTAGTGAAACAATTTCCGATATTTTTTAAAACAACTTGTGATAATAAAAGTTGCCTAAAAATGCTTTAATTATTTCAAAGTTTTTAAAGTGCGTACAAAATTGAGATAAGTGCGGTAGAGTGGTTTTTGTGCGAGAAATCAAAACATCTCCACATCTGTTTTGGTTTCTCGTAAAGCAACCTTTCCTACGCACCTATCTTAAACCTGCCCTTTACACTAATCCCAAAAGACGACCTGTCTAAGCTTTGACGACATTTAATAACATTTTCAACCGAATGTCTAGATGGTTTCGCATTCTCTCAAGAGGAAGGCGGGAGCGTATCTCAAGCAGACGTAATCCGCGCGTACGACACGCGTCAGCCGAGACCGGCGCGCTCCTGAGCTGACAACAAGCGCCGCCGCCGCATGCGCATCGTCTGCTGAGCGACACCCGAAATACACTTAAACACTACTGCTTTAAACTCCATTCTTCGATACACTGAATTTTCAAGGACGGCGACGACTCTCCCGAAGAAGCATCCCTTTTCATCTACCTAAGGTTTTACCGGTTATTTGTAATAAAAATTGTTTGTTATAGGGTAAAAATTTAAATGTAACTCCTGATGTGATGCCACATTTTATGCAAATTTGCATTGAAATAACCTTAGAAAATTAGTTACAATAAACCCCTCTGTGTATGTAGAAATAAAACATGATGTTTATCGTATTGTAAACTTTATGTTGTAGATATGATCTAAGCTCGGAGGTCATAAGTGGCAGCTTGATCTGCATTATGACCATTTCGACAAAGCATTTTTATGAGTTTATGTCGACTTGAGTTTATGTCGAAGAATAGTACAAGCTCTTTATAATCTAATCACGTACAAATCTTGCGTTCCCCAACCGATATTAAATGTCTCTTTCATATCTAACTATATTTACAATTTAACAGTATTTGTCAAGTGTCTTACTTCTGTTTAATAATGTTGTAGGTAGTATGATCGTTAAGAAATTTCACAAACATTTGTGTGTTGAAGCGATATCGTCTTTGTGTTTTCAATATTACTTTGGCTACGTCGTAGCAAGCGTAGCAAAGGGCTACATAAACCGTAGCCGCTGACTATAAAATAACTTTGATCTGTGTATACGTACCTACACTAGTTCTTTAAAGATACAATTACAAGACTATCTTAAACATAAACTATAAGTGTTCAAGGTGTTTTTAAAGATAGCTAACAAAAATGTAACTATTCTCTTAAAACTTGAATCTATTTTTTACGTTTGTTTCTGCTTCTTATTTTAAAAGCACAGTGTAATAATTATACTAATTCAGCGTAAGCTGCGGGTGGTGGTGTATGGTTCGTACTTAATTAAGAAACTTGCATATAAACGCAAATGTATTGAATAGTTCAAAATGATACGATGTAATCGGTCACAGGGAGACTGACGTTCAGTCGAACACCAAAACTGACAAACTAATTTATTTATATTATTATATTACTCATATAAAACTTAGTGTACCTATATAGTCGCAGTAATATTTTCGAATTCCTGTCAAGTATGTAGTATTTCTTGAAAATGTAACCATGTTAGGGCCGATATTTAATAATTTGACTGCGCTGTTTTAGTCGATGTTATTAGATGTTTGGAAGATATTTCTGTGCGCTTTGTGTATGACTCAAATCAAAATCAAATCTGCATAACAACAGTCGATACTGCTAAGAATATCAAAGGTCCAACAATCCATGAAAAAATAAACAGATTTGATAATGTTACTGCAACAGAATATTGTGATTATTTTGCAATTAATTTAGCTTATATTTTATTTATACTTGAATCTAATTCACTGCTTACGAGTTATATAGATTTTTAAAAAGGAGAGTAACTTCAGTAACTTTGTTTGCAGTTTGGCGATTTTGAGATCTGTTGTGTAAATAAGAGTTTTTATACTAACGTTAACACAATGCAATGTTTTGGTTGATTTTTATTAATATTTTATTTGAGATGAATTTAGTATTTTTTGGTAGTATTTCAATTGGTTTTACTATCTTTTGGTAATATCGATAAAGGTTCAATCCTTAGGTTCAATCTTTTTTTAGAGAGACCTATGTATTTCGCAGAATAGTTCGTAAGACTACCATGTACCATGCGTCTGCAAACGGACTGCGATTCTCCACACAATTTTCCAACCCTTTTTTAAACACGATAGGTATATTAAGCTTACCACCTCGGTCCATTTTGTACGACAAAATAGATACAAAAAATAGATCTATTTTGATTATCTGAATAAACATCACGAGTAGAATCGTTTAAAATATGAAATACATACAGTCCGAGATGGTTGGCGACAATTATAGTACAAATCATTAAGCAGTCACTTTTTTTTACTGAATTTACCGATAGTTCACGATTTGACTGTCACAAGAACACTTAATTTGATTTATTAAATTACTCTAAAGTTTTAAGAATGTTTATCAATGTTATTTATTACTGGTTTTTTTCCACTGAATTTTGAAATAAATATAGAAATCAAAGTACTTAAAATAACTTTGTACTTACTTAAATTATACACCTACTGAATACTTTGACCAGATAATACTAAGACCAATTAATACTATCCCATAATGGCTAACCTGGAGATTGAGAGTACATAATAATTTATTAGTTATTTTAATTTATTAATTTTAAAGACATGAAGTGCGCTTTTACCGTGTTATAATTATGGTTAAGATTATAGATAGACTAAATGTGTTGAGTAGATGTAAATCTAATCATATGTGGCCTATTTAATTAATTAATTTGTTTGTATATTTTGGTTCCACCAAGGTGTAAATAATACATGGAGATCTGTATTTTAAATATTAATTTTAAGAACTTAAACTTATTCTGTGAATTGATCTTATTTATTGATAAAGTAATAAAATCCTATGTACGATATACATACTTACATAACTAATATACCAACCAGTGTTAGAAACTTATAAGTCTTGTAGACTTTTTTATAATAGACTTGTAAATAAACCTATGTATTATATACCTACCTTCTAATGTAAATCGAAGTATAATTTACACCTTGTCTAATGCAGGAATGTAACTATCTATACACGGAAATTATAACATAACTTATCTGCATTACGCGTTGCTTAAATTTTTCACTTTGCGACAAAAATCTATGACCAAAGATAACTAAAGTAGTCACCAAAATTTTAGGACATTTAAATTTTTAATAATATATAATAGGTATACCTAGGTAAAGAATTTTCTAAACTTCGGCACCTAGCGGATCTGGTGATCCAAACAAGCACTACTATTTTTTTCTTCTCCTTTTGAGTAGCATGTCGTAAGTATGTTAAATTAAAAATTTAAGCATTCTTCTCGCAAATTCTATTATTGAAGTGAGCCGAAGTCGAATAGTGACAAACATTACTCGTAAGTTCCTGTTAGCAATTAAAATCTTGTGCTCGAACGAAGTGAACGTGCCATCCATGATAGCTTTGACTTCGGCAAATTTCACGAGAAGTACAATTTAACCAATAATGTATATTTTTGCTATTTCCAAGTCATTGAAGGATAGTTTCGTCTCTGTAAAAATTGGCTACTAATTTATTAATCAATATAAGACGAATATTTAAAATATTTGAGCATATTAGGAATACTATCTTTGCAAAGATTGAATTTATCCTTCATAGCTATAAAATATTATAATCAGCTTCTAAAGTCCTGCAAATATGAAAAAAAAAGTCATCGATAAAAAGTATACCTACTTATTTATGTAATAAATAAAATGGATTATCTACTATATTTACTAAATTATTGTGATATATGTATAACTTGGTGAAGCTAAAATTTTCAGAGTCTTTACAGAAGTCGTGTGCTAGTGATTTTTGGACGACATGTAACTGATATTATTCACATTATACACCTCTAACAGTTTATTATTGTTAACTGTTATTTATAATAAGATTGGTTTGGCAGTCGGGGCGAGGTTCAGAATTTATTTTTCATAATTGTTATCTATAGGCCATATACCTATCATGCATATGTCAGAGTCATGACTGGTTCTACTTTAAAAAAAAATTTTTGGTTAAAATTTATACCTCCTTAATGCTTTCTTACGTGAGCTATTCCAAAAAGTCTTGTTCGAACGATTTTCCCAGTTTGGGGTTGCAACTTCCTTATAACTGTACGCATTATTTTATTCAACTTCCTAAATAGTTTCAGCGCAAGGAGAGCTGACGTTTCGCTTTATTACAGAAGCTACGAATGGATTTTCACGACTCCTTTCCTTTGCCCGCGTAGGCCAGGAAATTAAATCTGGGAGCTCATTGCGGGGGCTTGCGGCATACCACGTGTGCTTAAATTTTGACTCTATTTTTAATTGGACGTTTGCTTGTCGGTACTTGGCTAGACGTGACGTGGATATAGAAAGGTAATGCTAATGACCCTAGCGGCTAAAAATAGAACTACTCCTTATCACATCCCAGCTCTTGCTACGACAGCTAGGCTCACTCTGCAAGATAACCGCTGGCTCAGCTAGGTAGAAGACCTGAGGCATAGTGTCTAGATTAGTCTCAGAGCTGTCGATTAGTTTGATTCCTTTGTTAGTAAAGGACCTAGTGGCTTTTGTGATCACAAATACCAGTAAAACACGCTAATGTTGACCATACCTATAGCATCTACGAAACTTGTGTTACATAGAATGTTCTGTAGTATCTCGCTACTTTACGGCCTGTTTGTTGCTATTTGTTAAAACATTTGACTGTATTGTTTTACCTTTAATTGTTAGCTAGTGTTATTCTCCATTGCACTGGCTAGTGTGATCTTGTACTGGCTAGTGATAAAGTAACTAGTTAGACGACTACACGTGTTATCCGTATCTAATGTAACTCCTGTAGTAACAAAGTAAACACTGTCCTTAATAATGCTACTAATACTTCAAATGCTATCTCGGTAAGCTATAGTGTCAAAATTTGCTTAAAATTGATTGGCTGTTCTTCGTTTTCAAAATTCTCTAGCTCTATGTTGTAACTGCTTTGAGGATTTTTCTAATTAGAAGTAAGCTCGGTAATTAGTTTCCTGTGTTAGTATGGAGTCCTAGTTTTGAGCTTATGTACTTGTTGCAAGTGAGTTGTTTGACCCTTAGTACTGTACTGCAAGTAGCTGTACCTAAGTTTCCCTTACTCCTACCTAACATCCATTTAAAAGTAGATGTTAAATTTTAAGCACACGTACCTTACCTCTTGCAACCATCCAATGAGTTTTCAATTTATTTTCCTAGCTTAAAGCGGTCATATATGGGCGTTTTGAAAATCCAATTCGTGCTGCTGTAACAAGTAACGCGTGAGTGCGCCTGCGCTGAATACTATAAAAAGGGATCTTGATACATGAACTTGAATTATCTATAGGTAAATTTTCGGGTTTTACATTATTACACCTATCTGTCGCCAAGAACGGACAATTTGAAATTTGCGCCACCGCCTTAAAAGTGAAAGAGGCCCTTAGAACCATATAGGTTTGAATTCAATCTCGCTTTACGTGGTGGATAATGACGACGAGGCCACAAAAGGTACAAAAGATGCCGCCGCCGCCTACGCAACCGCAGTTTCGTAACCGGTTTCCAATTCGGAATAAATGTCTAACCACCACCAGTTTGAACCTTGTATAAAAAGGCGTAACTCCCCTTATTACTTTTCAACTGTTTGGCGCAGCTACGGCTTATAATTCAGACCTTTTTAGTTGTTATTTTATGCAGTTATATTATTTAGAAATTGAATACCGTATTTTTCGTCCCATTTCTGTCCCATGTGCCCACGTCGCGATTCTTTGGCCCTTAGATCGTTTATTTCAAACACAGGTACCAATGCGACTGCACTGTCCACTCTATTCCACTGATTTAGTTTCTATAATTGAAAAACCTCGTCCTGTCTAGCCCATTTTTAAACGTAAGCGAATATGTGGAATGTGAATGTAACAGAAATAATATATTATTTGTTCTCGTTCTTTACAACTTGTTTTATTTAAACAATATTCCTGCAATAAAGAAAACACCTAGTTCTGTGACCATAGTAGTAGGAAGTCTTCAACGCAGTATCAGACGTAAGTATTATTTTAGTCTGTGTTATCGATATGTTATCAATCCACTACTATACCCAAAAAGTTTTAGTGATATAGTCTTGAGCCCGACTAGACTTGTAACAACGATAATTTTTTGAATTCTATTCCTAAAAACCCTGCGAACATTTTCATCTAGGAAAAAATCCACTTTTCGACATCGAAATTGATACGTTCACTATGAAAATGTGCACTGACCAGCTGCATAACGAGCTTTAGGGATGATGCCTGGGTAAATAAAATTAAATGCAATATTGTCCGTCAGTCGGGTGATTCAAAAAGGGATATTATTGGACCCAAGGCTCCCCGGAGGACACCCCTCCTACTAATATTATAAATGCGAAAGTTTGGATGTTTGTTACTCAATCACGCTTCAACCACTGGACAGATCAAGATGAAATTTGGCACACATATAGGTTAGGTCCTGGAATAGGACATAGGTTACTTTTTACCGCGGTAAAACACTTCATTCCCACGGGAAAACTCTAACTCGGGTGAAACCGCGGTCGGATAGCTAGTTGTTTTATAATATTTACAAAAAAATATTCCGTTAAACCGCATTAAAGTTGGACAGGGGGCTAACTACCCCACAACTATGTATAAAATTGACTAAAGCGTGATGACATACGCTTTTTCATATCTCCGTAATTTTCTGATGACGTGAACAACAAAACTTGTCCAATACTTTTTAATAATCTTTTTGATAGACAAGAAAAAAACCATCATGCCTAATGCATGCCTATTTACCCCGGTAGGTGATACACCGGTGATCTTACACCACGGCCTCATTCTGTCAATTTCGTCAGCAATTCGCTAATCATGAATAATACATGGTAGAATTGTAAAAAATACTGGAGTAAGTACCTGCTCAATTGCTCATTGTGCGTACAGTCGAATCATCGTAGGAAAATTCTTGAATGACGCAGAATGTTCGTGGCATCACGTATTCTTGTGTAAGTCTATCAAATTATAAACCGCAAATTGTAAAATTTCCAAAAAACCATTTGTTCCCACTAGTTCAGTTGTCCAATTCAGTTGTCCAGTTCAGTTGACTGAACAAGTGGGAATATTTTTCGCACTAGTTCTGTGGTATGATGGAAAATTCTAAGGAGTTAGTCACTGTTTAGCACAACTCTACATGGTAAATCTTTCCTACAAGTACTACTCACATTTTTGAAAGATCAATTTAATTATCTGTTCTCCATAGTGCTCTTGTGGAGAGCAACGAATGTGACGCCTACGCTTTTATTAGCTTCACCTGTTTCTTTGTATGCTTGTATGTAACCGACTCCTTAGTTTGGATACGATTTTGACCCACTAAAACGTACAGATTTAATTGAAACTTTACACTTATCAAGAACCGGTGACATTACAATAATTTGAAAAAAAAAATACACGCTTTCACAGTTCATCAAACTTTTTAGTTTGAAGAACTGTGAAAGCTTTTTTTGCTTTAAAGCGTGTTTTTTAACTATATTTTTTTTATAAGGATTCGAATGCATATGCGGTAGATAGCCCTAAGAGATAAAAAAATCATGTTGCTAGAACTTAGTTAAATTCTTTTTATCGAGTCAATAAGTACCTACACCTAATAGTTTGTAAATATACTCGTACCTACCTACTTATATATATACGATAAATAAAAAATATTTAATAATAAATAAATAATAATTATATAATATGATTTGTAGTGTCTTTTCAAGAACAGATTTAACGCATACAAAAGACATCAACGCGTTTACTCGCCTACGCGGAAACTGGGGACAAAGTGTTTTATTGCAGTTGTAAAAACAAAATACTGCTGTTTACTTACGTCATTTCAATGTTTAGTAGGAAATAACAATCGAGGTAAAATAATTTAGTACTTATTTATGTTCAAGTCTTCATCTGGTGACTTTGTCAAACACTAGTTCCTAGCAATCACACTAATATTATAAATGTGGAAATATGTGTGTCCGTTTCGATTGCTCGGCCACGACGAAGAATAAGAAAAATGACTTCATTAAGTTTTCGTAGAAATATGTAAAACTCTAATACTCAAACTGTTCGGAAATTATATGGGAATGGATGTTTGGATGTTTGTTCCGCTTTCACGCCTTAACTACTGAACGAAATTGGATGAAATTTGGAATGGAGATAGTTTGTACCCTTGATTAACACATAGGAAAAAAGTCTTATTACCAAGGGAAATCTTGCATAACGCGAGCGTAGCCGCAGGCGGACAGCTAGTGGAAAATAAAAAGTTTTTGAAATATCATTCTTAATAATTAGTTATCTGAAGCTCAAAGTAATTAAATATTTCTTTAAACTTATTTAAGTAAATAAGTTCCTACTCTATACTTAATATGTAGGTAGGTATGCTTATTTACCTATACCACCAAAGAAATTTGACCTTCGCTGGGAGAGGGAGAGGAGTTTTTTATTAATGTATACCACAGTCTATACCTTATTTTTTCTGTGCCTATACCTGTATTCACAATAAGACTAGTTAGGGACTAGAGTGCATGTTATGTACTACGTTAAATAAATGTTTTTCTATTCTATTCAAAAACTTAGAATTTTTTTTTCCTATTTAAAAGATCTCATTCTTAACACTAGGAATATATTTATGATCATTTCCGCGCGTGGTTGAGCGCTTTGTTCTAAAGAATTCCACTAACGTCTAGTAATTAAATTAGCTTCCTTCAGAATTTCACTAATTGTGTCTAATTCGATGCTCTAATTGAAGAAGACTTGCTAAAAATTACGTAATCCAAAAAATACAGTGTCTTAATTTTATAAAACGTGAAACCCATGAAACTGGACAACAACTGTTAAAAGCTCGGCCGTGGAATTTCCATTTATCCTATTAATCAAACCAGAGATATTTTATCATTTTGCCTATCGTAACGAGATTTATCGTGACATCCTACGATAAAAAAAATTGTGCGTGAGAAAAGCTAGAAAAAAGAAATTCATAGGTTGCGTGTGTGTGTGTGCGAAGCTGACCAATCTGCACTGGGTCAGCATAGTTGACTTGGTAAACGTGATGGCCCTAATTCATTCAGGGTAGTTTCTAGCTCCTCGGTGAGGATGTAGGTATGTTTGCTGTGCTATAGTCGACGCCCTCTTATATTATATTTTATTCCTTATAGCAGTAGTAATCTGTGGTAGTAGCACAGAATTAATATAATACAAATTTTACTTATTAGAAAGTATCTTACTACAAGGTTTTAGGGTCAACTACCTGTGCGGTACCGTGCATCATAATAATGGATGCCATACCATAACAACGGTCAGTCAGTTTGATAGACACCTAACAGTGAAAATAAACACGTAACGGGGCTTTGCTTTTGAAATGTAGCAGTGGGAAATTCATGCAGTTCAATTATTATTTTTAATAAGACGATAGATCATTAACATCGCTTTATCCGGAAGACGTCTGCTGCTGAAGGCCTGCCCCTAGACATTCATAAAGCGGTCCTGCGCAGAGCGTAGATTATAGAGAGTTAGAAAAAAGGCCTTCTTTCAGAATAATATCCTACTTATCTGCAATATTTAGGAGGTACTATATCCCCCCGCATTTTTTGTGTACTATATTCTGGACCCGCGTGGTGACGGCAGAGTAGAATACATTTGTCACCAACCCCTACTCTTCCCGTGGGTGTCGTAAGAGGCAACTTAGGGACTACACATTGAACAGGGAACGGCAGCAGCGCTCTCTGATACAGTAACCTTTTAATCTGCGATCTCCAACCCGCCTGCCAAGCGTGGAGATTATGCAAAACCATCTCATAGTCCAGTGCAGCAGTGGACTGTAACGGGCCGTTGATTGATTGATTGATATTCCCCCGCGTGGTACAGCCTTGGGGATCCCTCAGTGGGACACACAGTAAGACAGCTCAAGATCAAAGCAAAAGGGAGAGACATTATACTCATACCTCCTCCTTTTTTTTCTGTTTTTCCAACTGGACGTAAAAGACGTATACATTATTTTATAAAGCAGTTATTTTACACCTCTCAGATCTAGTTCTGTAGCAGTGCAATCCTACCTTCTTCTGCTATTTTGTTTCTGGCAATTCAGTACTTTTAAGTAAGTACTGGCAGTCTCATCATTTTCAATTTATTTTCAAATTTCAAATCCATCCGTTTCGGTTTTGTCATTTTCATCATTCCGCCTCAAGATATCAGACTGTACCGATCTTTTAATAACCGGGTCTTATGTACTTCTAATCGCCCTACTCCAGGGTAGGGTCGAGCCCCTCGGTGGGGACGTATATGAGCTGTTGATGAAGTAGCTTCTAAAAAGTGCTATAAATCTTTGTTGTTCTAATAAAACCCGTTTGTGCAACAATTGCCCATTTTGGTGTACTATATTCTGGACTGGACCCTGTTTCCCTGCCACGCTACCAAACTTCTATTCTACATCGTGCGGCCAGCAGCGTGTGGCAACTGCTGGGCTACAGTTCTAATTACCTATACATTGCTGCGTTTGGATCGCGCTTTGGAAATTAAATTAGTACTACAATAGCAATGACTGGTAGTTTGAATTCGATATTTAGCAGAGCGTAATCGATGCATAACGCTCAATCGTATTAATTCCTGGTAATCCGAAGCCTACATTCTCTATGTTCTAATGGCCTAGTAGTGATTGTCGATTCTTTTCGATCAATTGAAATTTTAAGATCCAGGTCAACTACAAAATGTCCTAGAACATTTTCCGTGTTTTGTAAGGCACGTGAAACCGTTGATCCTTTGTACTATCATAGAAAGCGGTTGCCAAGTCAGAGGACATTTGGAGTCTTGTAAGTAGCATGACAATCTACACCACTCTCTAGAATTATAAAGTGGTAACCTGCTGTCATTTTACCAAAAGCACGACCTTGTGCCTTCCACTGGCAAGTCATCAAGCCTACAGACAATGGGCGTGCGAATTGAACAGCTGTTATCGTTATCAGTGATGTAAGCACGGCAGGTGCAGGTGTGGCGGGAAACCAGCGCCAGTCGCGCTCCGACAGTCACCGGCGACGCACGGCCGGTCGACTTTTCAAGTGGCTTTTCGACGTGAACACACCTCTGTGCCTTACGTACGCTAATATCGAACTCGACTTTCCAACTAGAACCATCAAAAATAAGTTTAATTAGTTTTTGGTTTCGTAGAGGACATAGTTACGCCTGGGAATTGACCGATTGTTTATTTACAAACAAACATGTCGCGTCAGTTCAGTAAGCGCGCGTGATTTAGTTCAGTGAGTGTGGTTACATTCTTGTGCGTGTCAGTGAGTACATTTTAGTGGAGTTATGTGTCTTTGAACGCTGTGGTTCCCGATCGCGATGGGAGCGATCAAGGAGGTTCGGAGAGGAGAGATGGCGCGATCGCCACGGAGGATATGCGCGCATCGCCGCAGCAGGAGTCGCTCCAGAGAGCTGTCTAGGATACGAACACAACTCAATGGAAAAGGTAAGATTTGCTGCTGTTTTCTGTCGGGTGACTCTTGCAATAAGGCCGCCTAACTGTACACCCGTTCCCGTTTTTACTTCCACTTATTGTTGTTTTTTCGAAATCCGCACCTTTGCCGAGAAAATAGCAGTAAGATTATTTATTTATTGGTATTATTGTGCAATTTTGAAGTCAAGAAAACAAAATGGCCTGACAATGTGCTGCTAAATAAACAAGTACGGTTAATAATAATGTAGACTTGAACCTAACCTATATACGTAACTTGAAAAGATATGAAATAAATTAAAACAAACACAAAATGTCCTTACTGATATTTAATAATTTACCACCACAGAAGCCACAGAATTAAATAGGTACTGCCGTTATAGCGTAGTAATCTTTGCATCTCTACAATACAATATTATATTAATTTTGGATCTGATGCATAAAAAATATTTTCGAGCCCTTGAGCTTGTTGACGATAATATGCTATAGCAAGAAATAATGCGAGTGAGATCTCTACCTTTCGCAACCAGCTACAAAAAACCAACTGCAACTCTGTATGGTAAATGTCGAAACCCATCATCGCTTTGAAAACATGGCGTAGCCTATCATTAACATTAATATAGTATCTCGTTTACTATGCTATAAATCGGCGTCTAGGTTCAATCAAGCAAGAGCTTCTCAATTTACAACAACTACAAACTAGTGGCTCTGTGAGCTGTAGACCTCGCGAGTATATAGGTATATACATTTTTTAGAAATGGCTGATTTATGTTTTTTTACTTTTTCAACCCTCATTACTCCGTAATTTTTAAAAATTTCCAAAAACTGACTCGACAAAAACAAACGATTAATTTATCGAACCTGCCCACAAAATTTCACGAGAATCGGTTGAGAAATGCGACCTGTAGAGTGGAATAAACAGACAGATGATGATGACAGATGGAAAAGCAGTTTTGGCCAAGCTTAAGCTTTCAACTTGTTTTGCTTAAGCTTTTTTGGCTTAGCTATCGGTAGTGATGATAACCATGAGTGTTTCTCACAGGAAACGATTTACTAGCTAGTCTGACTAGCCCTTTTGTCATTTTTTTTAAAGCTTTAGCTTAACGACCACTATCCGTGAGTGGACAAGAGCAATCGGTTTCACGTGCTTTTCGAAGCATAAAGGAAGCTCTATTAGTTACCTTCATACTTATAGAGGTACCCTGTATTTCTACGCAAAATTTTAGGAGTGCATTCATAGTCACATGAATACATAAATGTAATTAAAACAAACTTAATTAAGTTTTAAATATAAGTTTGATTATATTTTCGTATAAATAAATAAAATAAATAAATAATTTGGGTAGTCGTGTAAAAATAACTTTTTTTATGTAGCTTCTTTTGTTTCCCACTGCTGGGCAAACGCCTCCCCTTTCTTTTTCAGACCCTCACAATCATGGGTTTCCGAAGACCAGCGTCTGCGGAATGTGTCTAAGCCATCCCGCCTTCGTCTTCTAGGTCGGCCTCGAGGACGGCGGCGGCGACCATCCTCTGCCGCCTATTCTATAGCGATTTTAGCCCACCTATGACCTTTCCTAAAAAAATATATGGAATAGTTTTTTTTTTTCAACAACAACGAACGTAATTATGATTATAATAGCAAATATCCAAAGAGGTGTCCATTTATAGCCTGAACCACTAGTTTAATAAATATCAAACGTCTCGCCTACCCTTTCTCCCGAAAGAAACAACATTTGTGAGTAAAAAACTGAAAATGAAAAGTGTAGAATTTATATTATTTTTACTCTAATGGTCCCTTTATTATAATAATAAAACAAAAAAAACTCATAATGTAAGTAGCCACTTACTACTTACATATTTCTGTTCAACTAAATAACTTACAACGATCACAATTTGCTAATGTATTTGATCGTTAGATAGATACATCCTTAATACAACCTATTATATACCTGTTGATATTACATTACGCGAGCGATCCAAGATTATATTAAGTTAAACGTTATACAAGATAATGACGAAAAAATTATCGACTTCCGTTGAATTCTGCGCTGTTTATATCATTCTGTAATTAGGTACCTACACTCATTACGAGTTTAGCATCTACTTTGATCTAATCTAGTAAGTAAGGAAAATATAACAAAAATACGATCAGCTGATGTTTATAAATTAATCTAGAATTAGAGAGAGTAGGTAGAGTAGATTAAAGTTTCTTGGAGACTTTTCTTCTTCGTTCTTTGCGATTGCGTCTACTAGTTTCAAAATTTTGAAATTAGGTTGGACCTATGTATGAACGCATAACAAATTTCCATTAGTAAGGAAAAATCTTAGGTATAGATATTTGAAATCTTGATAGGTACGAGATAGTTAGCAAATCCTACCTTTCTCAGAATATTTTGCAGTTGTTGAAACAAAGTAATGTCGAAGTAAAGTCTTGTCGATGTAAGTAGTGTCGAGTGGAATTAAACGAAATAATAATTACTCTATTTTGCATCATGCGTTCGCGTTGTGTGTACATTATTTTCTATCAAGGGAAAATTTTGGTTATCAACAAAGATGCGTTTAGTTTTTTCGGTTACACAAATATCGGTTACTCTTTTCGTAAAGGTAATGGAAAAGTGTTCGATATCGATACCTGAATTGTAATACTGTCTGTCTGTTTGTTCCATTCTACAGGTCGCTTTTCTCAACGATTCTCGTGAAATTTTGTGAGCAGGTTCGATAAACATATAGTTTTTTTTGTTGAGTCAGTGTTTGGAAATTAAAAAAAAATACGGGTAGAAAATGTAAAAAAATCATAAATCAGCCATTAAAAAAAATACTCGTGAGGTCTACAGCTCACAGAGTAAGTAAGTAAAAACACTTTATTGCACACAAAAGGAATATAAAAACAATAAAACAAAAACATATAGCTTTAGTGCGCAAAGGCGGCCTTATCGCTTGTAGCGATCTCTTCCAGACAACCTTTGGGAAGAGGACATTCAAAAAGAAGACTGCGGTAGTGCAAGAGCAAAAAAAAAAGAAAAAGAAAACAGGAGTGTAAAAATAAAATAATACAGTAAAACATATAAGAAAAAGTTCAGAGCTACTAGTTTAAAATGATTTTCGGCTCTGCACAAATCTCCCCGCACCCCACATCGATTAACGTTTTGCATTCGGCCCAGCCTTGACACCGTTGCGTATCGTTCAACCACAGTTCAAATTGTTTCATGCAGCTAATGTTTGGCGTACCTTTAATAGTACTCGTACATAATTGCCCAAAACAACTTAAGGCTCCAAGGTTTTTTTTTCTCAGTTCAAAGGAGAATGTTGAAATCTTATAGGTACTTTCTAAAACCATTTACACTCAGAAAGGGCAAATTAAACGCAACGAAGCATGCAACTAATAAAAACCAAGATAGCTGGCTTGGTTTTTAGTTTTCTTTAGCAGTGTTTTTTTATAAATGTACTATAAATCTTTATCTAACTAGAAAAAGTTTTATAACATTAAGCCGTGAAGAGGTCACAAAAGAGTCGGACAGTATATTAGACTTACAAACGAGTAGGTACGATTGCCAGGATATGAAATTATGAAGTCACCGCTCGACTCCGCCATTTAGCGTTGATTTTGACTTTGACGTCATAAAAACCCGATACCCATGGTTCGGTGAGTTTTGTCTGTCAATGTCAACCTTGGCGCCAATCAGATCCACTCCGGCGCATGCTCGAGCCACACCGCGACATTCTGTTTGATATGCTTAATTGTGAATGGTCAGACATGTTGTCATGTTACACGTCATAAGCACATAGAATCAATAGAGAAATAGATGTTGACGATGATGGAAATCACCATCGAGCACCATCATCATCCACAGATTATGAGCTCTATATACGTCCACACCGAGGGGCTCGAGCCAACCCTGAATTAGGGCGATTAAGCCACGTGGGCCCAGTCGTCGACACAACCTTTGAATTTCTTCGCAGGAGCGTGCAGGTTTCGTCACGATGTTTCCTTCACCGTAAGAGCGGCGAATAAACGTGGGTACGAAATTCGAAAACACATTGGTATGTGGACTGTGGTAGGGATGATTTCCATGATAAAGAGATAATTAAGCGAAAGTGTGGCATAACCTCTCGATAGGGACGAGCTAAATTAAATTATTGAATGCTTTCAGTTGTGGAGGCTTTGATGCTGGTTCAAGAAGGCATGTGTAGTGGGATTCATAAGTGGATGCATGTATTATCTTTTCGGTCTTTACTGTTATCTATAGATGAAGTGTACAGGACTGTATCCACAAGAATAAAAAAATACATAATCACACTAATATTATAAATAAGAAAATATATTTGGATTTTTGGATGTTTAGGTGTTTGTTCCGCCTTCACACTTAAAGTACTCAACGGATTTGGATGAAATTTGGAATGAAGATCGTTTGTAACCTGGATTTACACATAGGATACTTTTTACGGGAAACAGTCCTAATCCCACGGGAATAATGCGGGCGTGGAAAAAGATATTTAAAAGTATAAATGCACGTGATAGATATGTATCATAAGTGGATACATATACCTGTACTGTACCCAAATTGCTCTATCAAGAGAGAACTGGATCGGAATTTTTACCTACATTTCAGTTTCCATAGTCGCAAACGCAGTTATTTATTATTTTACGGTCCAATAAAAAAAACATTACTTTATAATCCCCGACAACAAACTGTTATAGTTTTCCATAATCCGTCAGTAATATAAAATAAGTAAAAACACTACTACTAGATTAGGTACTATTATACCTCATCAACGGCCCGTTACAGTCCACTGCTGGACTATGAGCCTCCTCCACTTAAGTGGAGGGTTTTGTCATAAACTCCACGCTTGGCAGGCGGGTTGGAGATCGCAGATTAAAAGGTTACTGTATCAGAGAGCGCTGCTGCCCGTTCCCTGTTCAATGTGTAGTCCCTAAGTCGCCTCTTACGACACCCACGGGAAGAGTAGGGGTTGGTGACAAATGTATTCTATTCTGCCGCCACCACACGGCGTATAATACCTACTAAATAAAATAATGTCTTCATGATATGCTGGGTGTTAAAAACACTTCTCCAAAAAGTAATAAATGTCAAGGTTGGTAGCAACAGTAGAGCAAAACTGTAGACTCTATGGACTATGGTTGCTATGCTACCAATCTGTTTATTTTTACTTGTTCGGAAAAATATATTGTCAAATGTGGTGTGCTTTTATAAAAAGACTGTAATTAACGTTTAGATACGTTCAGTGTTCCAAAGTGTGTGTGCAATAAACTATTGAACTCAGTACTACTGTAAAATCTGTTGTAGCATTCCGCATTCCCTTTATCCAGGTACTCATATTTTATTAGGTGATCGGGCCAGCACCGGAAGAAGACTACAATGGATTTCTCAACTAAGTTGGAAATAGGCAAGTTAGTTGGCAAGGAAAATTGGTCGACCTGGAAGTACAAAATTTCCATAATGCTAGAAGGTACGGACGGTGCCTCAGAGGCAGTGGAGGGTACACTCCAAAGACCAACTCTTGCAGCGGGTGCAGGTGACGCTGCAATCAGCGCTTATAATACAGCATTAGCTAAATATAGGAGGACTGAAAGCGGCGCTTTGCTCATGCTTACAACTAATATGACCGAAGAAACACTGAAGAAAGTTATGCGTTATAGAACCGCCCACGAAGTTTGGCAAGAGCTGCATAGACTATATGACGGACAAACAGAGGACAGGGCCTATAATTTGTGTTTAGAATTTTTCGGATTTAAACATAATAAGGAGGATGATGTACCAACCCATATGTCTAAACTGAAGAATTTATGGAACGATCTGACTGCAGAAATTTCCAAACTAGACCCAACCGCCAAACTCCCTGACTTGTTCCTGATTTGTAAGGTCTTGGACACAATTGACTACCGGTACTTTAACTTCAAGTCAAGTTGGCTGATGCTGAAACGTTCTGAAAAGACAATAGACAGTCTAACGAGCCATCTCTGCGCTTTCGAACGGGATCTGGGCAGTCAAGGGAGCTCACAACAGGAAGCTCTAGTGGCAATGCCTGCTGAGCGAAGATCCAAGGAGGAGAACCTGATCTGCAACTATTGTTCTGGTAGAGGACACAGAGTGCGCAAATGCAAGAAATGGATAAAGGATGGGAGGCCACCAAAGCCATCTTCTAGCACGGCAGCTACTAACTCGAAAACCAAACAAGTGCAACAGATCTCTCTCATGGTCAATGCTTGTTCCACTTGCCACGTTCAGGATAGAGAAAGCTGGTATGTTGATAATGGAGCAACAACCCACATTGCAGTAAGGAGGAACATCTTCAATGAGTTTCATGAGTTTGACTCGGATCACACCGTGTCTACGGCAGACGGAACTACCATACCTGCATTAGGAATGGGTACCGTGGTGGTTGAATCAAATGTCAATGGGAATATGGAGAAAATCACTCTGAATGATGTGTGGCTTGTACCGTCCTTAACTAAGAACCTCTTTTCACCATTGGCAGCGCAAGACAGGATGCAGAATAGCATCTTTACTGCTACAGCTAGAGAGTGCAAACTAGATATCGAAGGCACGACTAGAGTTGTAGGCAGGAGAGTCCCGCAAGGAGGACTTTACAAGTTGGACTTGAAGTCAGTGTTGTCATCGCAGTCGAGACACCCGATTGTAGTAAGTCATTTAACTGGATCTAACTTGTTGCAACTGTATCACGAGCGTTTAGCGCACCAGGACAAGCGACATGTGATTCGTGTGGTCAAGAGAGAATTAGGCATCACACTTAAACCAGACCAGATAAAATGTGAAGGCTGCATCTACGGGAAGTCACATCGACAGCCCTTTGGGACAAGGGAAAGAGCAAACTTTCCTGGCGAGTTAATTCACGCTGACGTCTGTGGCCCTTTCGAGCCAAGTTTATCGAAATGCCGATACTATGTCCTGTTCAAAGATGACTTCACGAAATATCGCATGGCTTACTTCATTAAAAACAAGTCTGAGGTCAAGATGAAGTTAACACAAATGCTGAATGAAGTCAGAACGGTCGGTCACTCAGTCAAATGCATTCTCAGTGACAATGGCGGAGAGTTTGACAACAAAGACGTTCGACAGATCTTGAACAAGTTTGGGATACAACAAAGGCTAACGATGCCGTATACCCCTGAACAGAATGGCTGTAGTGAACGAGAGAACCGTACGCTCGTCGAGGCTGCAAGAGCCATGATGTATTCAAGAGGGGACTTACCGCAGACACTATGGGCAGAACTAGTGAATACCGCCGCATATGTATTAAATCGTAGTGCTCGTACACCAGTACCTGATAAATCTCCTTCCGAGCTATGGACGGGAAAGAAACCTAGAATTGCTCATCTGAGGGTAATAGGTAGTACCTGCTATGCGCATATTCCCAAGCAAAAGCGAAGGAAAATGGAAAAAAAGGCGATCAAAGGTGTACTGATCGGTTACGAAAATGATGATGGTTATCGAGTCTGGACAGGCACTCAAACCATTAAGTCCAGAGACATCACATTCGAGACGGATGTTGAATTCAGAGTGTCAATATCAACTCAAGTCAGTCCTGATGCTGAAGCTACAGATAATAATTCGGCAGTAGAGGGTGATAGAGTAGATAATCACTTGGGATTAGATCCTAATACGGAACAAAATGAGGGCTTCCTTGAACAAGCTCTAGAGGGAGAAGGATCGGAAGTGAGAGATCTTGCCCAGGAAGTTGGAGACAATGATGACGACTTTATCGATGCTGAAGGAGAATCCCTTATTGTAGTTGAGCCCCTTACAGCAGTGGAGCCTCGATACAACTTGAGGGACAGGGCAAACATAGCTCGTCCCAAGAAGCTCGACGACTTCGTTTGCTTTGTCGGAACGGAAAGCTTCCCGGAAACCTTTAAAGACGCTATGAGCCGAGAGGACAGAGACGAATGGCAGACAGCCATGGCCAGCGAATTAAAGTCTCTCAAAGAAAATAACGTCTGGCAACTGTGCGATCTTCCAGCTGGCAGGAAGGCACTTCCTTGTAAATGGGTTTTCAGAATTAAACGGAACCCAGATGGTTCGATTGACAAATATTAGGTCCTTACATATGAAATTGGCGTTTTGTATGGGAGGAACAAAATGTCGAAAAATTTTTATATAGTATATTTATTTAATCAAAGTATGAGCCATTGTAATCTATGCACTTTTGCCATCTCATAGGTAGTTCATTGATCCCTTTACTAAAAAAACCATTCGGACGGGAATCAATAAAATCTTTGAAGGCGATTTGGACTGCCCCATCTGAGTTGAATTTTTTCCCTTGCAAGAAGTTATCCAAATTTCGAAAAAAATGGTAATCTGTTGGAGCAAGGTCCGGGGAGTACGGTGGATGCCTTAGACATTCCAATTGAAGCTCTTCTAATTTGCTAGCCGTCTGTTGTGCAGTGTGTGGTCTAGCGTTGTCGTGAAGCAGCAGTGGCGTAGAGCGATTGACCAGCCTCGGTTGTTTACCAGCTAGCTTTTCCATCATGGTTTGCAATTGCTGACAATAGTCATCTGCCGTAATCGTCTGGCCAGATTTGAGAAAACTGTAATGAACGACACCGGCGCTAGTCCACCAAACGCTTACAAGTAACTTTTTATTGGTCAATTTTCGCTTGGAGCAGGCTTTGGCTGGCTTGCCAGGGTCCAGCCATTGCGATGAGCGCTTCCGATTATCGTAGAGAATCCACTTTTCATCACAGGTAATGATTCGATTTAAAATCCCTTCGTTATTGTGCCGGTCAAGTAATGTAACGCAGCAGTTGACGCGCGTTTGCCGGTTTGCTTCACTCAATTCGTGAGGAACCCACCTTTCAAGTTTTTTAATCTTCCCAATTTGCTTCAAGTGGATTAAAACAGTTTTATCACTAACACCGAAGCCTGCAGCTAACTCGGACGTGGTTTGCGATGGATCCGCTTCCACAATAGCCTTCAATGCTTCATTATCAACTTGGGTCTCCGGCCGTCCACGGGGCTTGTTTTGCAGGTCGAAATTTTCAGAACGAAAACGTTGGAACCAAAAACGCACTGTGTTTTCTTTTGCGACACAACCGCCATACACATCATTAACCCTTCGAGCCGTTTCCGCAGCACTGGTGCCACGGTGGAACTCGTACTCGTAAATAACGCGATATTTCAAATTTTCCATTTTGTAAATCGAGCGATGCAAACAGAAAAAAGATAAGTAAAAAAACAAATGAATGACGGTTTACGAAACACAACTACATGTGGAAATGCTGTATAAATTTGAATTTCGAATTCCTAACCAAATAGGAGAAATTTGTGATCAAAGTGGCCAGTACGACAAAACGCCAATTTCATATGTAAGGACCTAATATAAAGCCAGGCTGGTGGTTAAAGGCTTCAGGCAAAGAAAGGGAATTGATTATGAAGAAACTTACAGCCCAGTTGCACGCATGGCCACCATTCGAGCCTTGCTAAGTGTTAGCGCCAAAGAAAAGCTGCATCTGACACAATTCGATGTCTCAACAGCCTTTTTGAACGGAAAACTAGAGGAAGAAATATACATGCAGCAACCAGATGGAAACAGTGACGGCACATCAAGAGTATGCCGACTGCAGAGAAGTCTCTACGGACTCAAACAAGCTCCGAGATGTTGGAATTCTTGTTTTGAGGAGATTCTTATAGAAAAAGGCTTTGTGCAGAATAGTGCCGACTGCTGTCTCTTCACCAAGAATGTAGAAGAGAAGAAAATCTTAATTACTCTGGATGATGGTCTCGTGGCCACGACAGATGAAGAATTGTCAAACCAGTTTCTTAAAGAACTAGGTGAAACTCTCAAGATCACGACCAAACGGGCATGCTACTACTTGGGACTGCAAATCACACGATCTAAGGATGGTTCTGTGTTTATCAATCAAGAGTCATACGCCTTAAAGATTTTGGATCGCTTCAACATGTCCGATTGCAATGCAGTTTCGACTCCAATAGAGAAGAATCCGACTGCTGAAACAGGGAAAGTTGAAAACGAAGTCTCTAAGAATAAGTACCCGTATCGAGAGGCCGTAGGTGCCCTAGCATACCTCATGACTGGCACGCGTCCTGACATAGCCTATGCCGTTGGGATAGTGTCACGGTAACTAGAAAATCCGACAGAGACTGACTGGCTAAAGGTCAAAAGGATATTCCGGTATCTGAAAGGGACTACTTCCCTAGGTATCAGATACAATGCAAACTGCGCCAGGGCTATATTGGAAGGCTACAGTGATGCAGATCACGCTGGTGATGATCTAACTGGTCGTTCCACTACAGGCGTTGTTTGTTTATTTGCTGGAGGAGTTGTATCCTGGTTTAGTCAGCGTCAAGCTTCAGTTGCGATTTCAACTACCGAAGCTGAGATTGTTGCAGCGAGCGAAGGCGCTCGTGAACTTGTGTGGCTTCAAAGAGTGTTTGAACAGTTAACAACTTTGACAGGAATACCCACACTTAAAGTGGACAATGAAGCAGCTATACGCCTTGCACACAATCCGGAGTTTCACAAGCGGACTAAACATATCCGAGTCAGACATTTCTTTGTGCGAGAAACAGTTCAAGAAGGACTCGTTGATGTTCTGAAAACAAGCTCCGCAGAACAATTCGCTGATATCTTGACTAAGGCAGTGCCAAAGCCCAGGCTCATCAAGATTAGAGCTGATTTGGGGCTGCAAGTTTTACCCTAGCTGTTGAGGGAAAGTGTCAAGGTTGGTAGCAACAGTAGAGCAAAACTGTAGACTCTATGGACTATGGTTGCTATGCTACCAATCTGTTTATTTTTACTTGTTCGGAAAAATATATTGTCAAATGTGGTGTGCTTTTATAAAAAGACTTTAATTAACGTTTAGATACGTTCAGTGTTCCAAAGTGTGTGTGCAATAAACTATTGAACTCAGTACTACTGTAAAATCTGTTGTAGCATTCCGCATTCCCTTTATCCAGGTACTCATATTTTATTAATAAATACATCGCGTTTTGTATTTAAATCATGTTAAGGTAATCCTCACAAGAAAAATTAGGGATAAAAAACAAAATAATAATAATATTTGTTGGGTTAAATAACCCAAGAAACCTGGTATCTATTATTTCGTCCTACGTAATGTATAGCGATACTGCTGTTTTATTTATTTTTGTAATTATTTTCAGAATATCAATTTGCGCAGACTCGTCTCGCTTTTTTGTCTGTCTGTTTATTTGTTTGTGGGTTTGTTCGGTCCGAATCTTGCAACTCATTTTTGAAGCACGTGCTGTTATTCAATTGTGCTGAAGTTTGGTACACTTATGTAACCTCGGTGACAATGCAATATTATGACACCCCACGTTTTTCGTTTTAAGTCCTACAAGAGTACTACACCAATAAAAATCTCAAAAAAAAATATTGTATACTTTCTAGTGCGTAAAAACGTGTTGTTAAAAAAATATTTTTTACTTTATAATTATTTATTATTACACCCCGTATATATACCCACTAACTTGAAATTGTAAACGAACCAACCTTCATCTCTATTTGTTCATAATAAACAAACAAGATAATGATATCAAATCAACATCATAATTTTACTGAAATTCCATACAACAATACTTTGTACTTCGTACTATTTTATTTACCTACTAATTACGAGTATAAAGCAGAAAATTATTCACTGCTTTAAAGTAAAAAGCAGTGAAAAATTTCGCCAACCTTTCACAGAGCTTGGTGGCATAATTGGTAATGCGCCTGTTTCTGGCCCGGATAGCCAAGGAGATACAGGTTCAAGTCCTGTCCAAGATCGACAAAAATTTTCATTTTCTTCTTTATAATTATTAGATATATCATTAACAGACGTAACCTGTAACAATAATAATCTATATTTATTTACCTACGTTTTATTTAAGGGAAAATACACTTAGTGCATGTAACTAAAAAGTTGGAGAATGCCATAGTAGGCTTATTTTGGTCATTGAATGAAATAAGTTATTACTACGAAATCGGTTGTAGTCGCAAACAAACTATATAGGTACAATAAAGAGGGGGGCGGTAGCCAGATGGGCGCTAAGCTAATTTGAAGATAAAACGAAGTAGGTAAGTAATATTTATTTATTTTTCTCGATAAACTCTCCAATATGAAAATATCTTCTACTCGGTAGCCCGTTGGCATCCCGAGTCACAACAACAAAAAAGAACCATTCGATATTTCAAAATATTCAAATCCAATCGAACCAAACGAACAGCCAGTCACCTCAAAGGAGACCGCTCCTTACAGTACTTTATATTCTAAAATCTAGTCTCTTTTTTTTTCATGGTTTTCCTTTGATTTAATTTACCATGTTCCTTAGATAGTTATTGAGTTTCTCAATTGACGCCATAAAATACAGGGTGTTATTTTTTCGGCTTTTAGCCAGTTCGATTCCCGGGTGTGGTAAGCGTATTATCAAAATTGTTTGAATGCAGCTATGTTTCTATTCAAAAATCAATGAATGTTTTGAGTACTTTCCCTTGTTGTTTAGAGTACTTTCCCTCCAGGTGGTTTAAAAAATCCACCCTGTTAGTACCTATCACGTATAGACTTTGATCTGCGGTTGACCGTAAGCTACTCGTTCTCAGGAAACCCCGTAACAGTTGTGTAACACGCAGTTACCGTAACATGCTGTAACGAATGAATGATAGCTGTATACTTTCTCCCGACCTCTGCATTTCGATAGGTGTTTAGTTTCCGAACGCACCCTTGTAATGTCATTGCCTTACCGCGTTTTCTGTGTGCAATCTGTATTCTGTTCACCGATCAAGAATAAACTAATTAGGTACTTGCAATATACGCTGTTTAATTATATGGAGACTCTTCCTACGAGTGCAGTGAACGGTGCTTTACAATAGGCATGCCTAGCCACAAGAACCTGCGTGTTGACGGGAACTATTTCCTCGTATTTGTGTTAACAATGGCCCATAACCTCTGCCAATGTTAGGAAGTGGTAACTGTAGCGATTATCGTTGATAATAATTAATTGACACTGCAATTAACAAAGTATGATTACGATGTCCTCTCAGACGTATATACGGCGACACCCTTAGCTCGTTATATGATAGCCTAGGCTCTTGCACCCTTGCACCGCGAGCGAGCGTGACTCCTGACTCGCAAAGCAAATTTGATATTATTTACAAAGTATACTAAGTTGTTGTCACCATATATACTCGTACATATAGATCCATATCGAGGGGCTGGAGTAGTAGGGTAGGCCCTGAGATAGGGACGTTGATCAGGCCGCAGTGGATCACGCTGGCCCAGTGCGGGTTTAGCACCTGAGTATTGATAGTTACCAACTCGTTACCTACTCGTTATACGACCATACTTTTAAAATGTTAGTTACGAGTAATAAATATTCTAAGAATTGATTTTCATATTCATTAATAAATTCAAAACTTCAGAAAAATCAGCTAGGTACTTTACTTAAGTTACTTCATTCCCAAAATACGAGTATTATTTTCAAAAAGGTGTTTGTTTGTTTCTTTTTTTTTTCGTACATAAATGAATTCGAATTTAGCTATTTAATTTAAAATAAAAAAACTATTTGTTTTGTTTATCAACTTATTAACGTGTGAATGGTGCTCGTGCGTAGGTGGAACTTGGTCCACGCACTGCCGTGCGTGTTAGATCGTGCGGATATTTAGAACAAAAAGAGCGTTTTCCTGTTTGTGCTAGCTGCGGTCGACTGTACATTTCGTAAACAAACCTACGTACGTAAGTTTATTTATTAAGCTTTTAAAGTTTCATCGCGTCTACATGGATTCATTGAAGAAAATTCTGCGTAAATTCAATGTACAGGCAGCTATTTTTATGTTTGTAGTACTATGCAAATAAAGTTACGCGATGTTATCTTCGCGTTTATCTTTTACCTGTAACGTTTCAAGTATTGTTTGTTTGAACGATTGCAACATAGTGCAATAGGATTTAAAAGACTAGCAGACACATAGAAATTGACGTATTAACTACATAATTGTATTATCTTCTTCTTCTTCTAGTGTTTTCGCGGTAGATATGTGTGTTATTATGAATAGTTGTAACTAATCATTGGTCAGCTATTATAATATATGTTGCTTGTTCCCTTTGGTTTTAATTAATTACCTGTAACGACAACTTTTAAAACAAAATAACAAGTTATAGTTAATAACAAATTACTAATAACTACTAATAAAAAGTAGTAACATGAAAAGAACACCCGCAAATAAATACTATTGCTGCGTTTCGCCAATATAATAAGGCCTACTAATCCACCATATTGATGGATTGAGAATCTTTGATATAAACAAGCAAACGCCTCGTCTAAAGACGCCCGATCCGCAATTCTCGACTAGAGATTCATATATTTCGCAACCTATTCTTAAACCTGCCAGATGGCCGCTCTCAAAGCCGTACATCAAACATTCATCTCGAGATGTTTTATCGCCTTTTCCCGCATGCCGATATAATATCGTAATACATAAAACTGCTCTGCCAGGCTAATCATAACCATCGCACTTGCAATTAAAAGTAAAAATTGGTTCAATTTGTACTTATGATTCTGAATATGCCTATACGGCCAAAAACGACGGCACGACACGACGACGCTACGGCGCGTCCAGCCCGATGGCAACACGTTACACGACGACACGCAAACTGCTTGCTCGACGTCCGTTGTTCGTTGAGACAGCAATAGAGCACATTGTCTCTAGATTATTTTTTCAGGAGGGATAGGATAGGTCATTTCATTTCCAGCACCAGTAAATAATTATATACCGATTTTATGTTCAAAGATGTCATTATTTATGTGCCACCAACCCAACCAAATTTTAGACGAAACTTTAGTGAAAATAGTGTTAAGAATTTGTAACACCTATATTGTACCATATGATAAGCAAATAAATGAATATGAATATGAGACGACATTACGTGCATTACACCTGGGCCCCGTTTCACGAAGCAACAAGTTACAATTTGATATACACTGCGTAGCCAATTCGCCTAAACTGTAAGCCCTTATCGTTTTATCTAATCGTTTACGCAATGTACGTCGAATTGTATTTGTAATTTGTAACTTGTAGCTTCGTGACACGGCCCCCTGATGTGCAAAAAATGCTTGCGACTCTACGTGCAAGTAAATTGTAATACTGCAATAAAAGAGCTGTCCTTAGAGCTTTTTTGTGTAAGGATAAAAAAACACGCAAAAGCAAAAAACTTTAACAATCTTAATAATCAAAATGGCTAGATGACCTAGGGGACCTTAGAATTCGAACGGAACCGTATTCGCACTTTATCTTATTGGCTAATTAGTCTATAAATGTCGCAGCCGTACTGTGCGATGTGTTCACTGGCAGATGCTGTCAGTTTTGAGCTGAAAGGGCCAATGTCAGTGCATTCGGGCCAGGGTCAAGAGCTCGCCAGTCAGTGGCACGAAGTTGCATCGCAACGCTACTGAACTGTGTTAGCGAACACCAAATGCCAAAAAAAATACCAAATGCTGGATGGAGCAAATTACAAGGAGCCCGTTACAGTCCACTGCTGGACTATGAGCTTCCTCCACTTAAGTGGAGGGTTTTGCCATAATCTCCATGCTTGGCAGGCAGATTGGAGATAAAAAAAAATAAAAAAAAAAAAAAAAAAAATTTCTTTTTTTTACAATAAATGCAATAAAAGCAAATGTACATAGATAGACGTACTAGTAAAATTCCTTACAGAGTTTGATCTCTGTCTCCCAAACTAGGGTAACCTGTGTCTTGGGAGACAGTGAGTCTGATTTACAAGAATTTTATCATTAAGATAAAATATATCACATATTTTCTGTTTGGTGACAACATTTAACAAGTACATTACGTGAAAAAACGTTAGTATTAAACAAAATAATATTGTTTAACAAGGTAAACAGACATATTAATTATATATATGTATTATTAAATTGAAAACAATTACATATACATAGGATAGTTTATTTATTTATTTATTGTATAATAAGAATTTTCATATACTTAATAGATAATGTATAAATATTTGAAAGTTATACATGTACATATTAGATCCTGTAGATAGATAATATAGATAATTAAGTCTAGTAGATAATTTGTATAGTTGCTTTATGTTATGAATTTTAAGATGTCTTCAGTTTTATTGTAATCTTGTGTTAAAAGCCATTTAGTTAGTTTAGTTTTCAAATCATATTTATTTAAGTGTGACAAGCCTATAATTTTGTTTAGTTTTGTGTACATATGACTACTTAATACAAAAAATTGATTTTGAGCAAATTTAGTCTTATGTTGAACAGTAAGTGGGTTATTTCTACGACGTTCCGGATTAGGAGGTGGGACTTCTCTGTGCTTTCTCAAAATGGACAGCAGCACAAAGAGCTGTCTGACTGTGAGGACATTTGCGTCTGAAAACAGTTTAATTGTTTCATATCTGCGTGTTTTTTTTAGCATCACTTTCAGTACAGCTCTCTGTGCCCTCTCCAGTTCTATGAAGCGAGCCTTATACGCACCTCCCCAAGCAGGAATACAGTAAGAAAGTACTGATTGACATAGCGCTAGGTAAGTCATCTTAAGTATTTCAGGAGTAGCTGACACCCTCAGTAATTTGAAGATATACAAGAGCCGAACAACTTTGATGGATAGGGCTCGAATTTGACTATCCCAGTTTAGACCTTCATCAATATGTATTCCAAGATATTTTATCACCTTAGTTTTTGCTACTTCAAGACAGTCACAATTATCCTGAAATATAAAACACGTGTGTGCCTTGATTTTAAAATTTTCCGGTGGCTGAGTGTTTTGACGGATCGAGAATGAGATGTATTTTGTTTTTTGTAGATTCAGGGATAAAAGGTTAGCTGTAAGCCATGCAGTAACTTTACTTAGCGCAGTTTCGGCATTTATTTTTACTTCCTCCCAGCTGCTTCCATGCACAAGGATGGCAGTATCATCCGCGTATGCAAAGATTCGACTTTGTTGAAGCTCCATATCGCAGAGTTCGTTTACGTAAATCTGGAACAAGGTTGGACCCAAAATGCTGCCCTGAGGGACACCGTAAGTGACTAGCTTTTCTTGTGTAGTGGAGTGGAGTTCCACGTATGCCTAATTGCTCCATTTTCTGTAGAAGCATGGGAACAGAGACCGTGTCAAACGCCTTTGACATGTCCAAAAATATGCCAAGACATTTCCTTCTGCTATCTAAGGTCTCGGCTACGGTTTGCGTAAGATCCATAATAGCATCTTCCGTAGAGATGCCACTTCGAAAGCCATATTGGTTATTAGAAATTAAATTATGACTGTATAGAAAACTTTTTAGTCGCTTACTTAGAATCCTTTCAAAGACCTTAGATAAAGAAGATAGTATTGATATTGGTCTGTAGTTGTTGACACAGTCTCTATCTCCAGCCTTATGAATAGGGTGTATGATAGCAAGTTTAAATGCATCAGGGAAAACACCAGTTTCGATAGAGATGTTGCAAATGTGAGTTATAGGTGGAACAAGAATGTGTCGGCAGTCCCTCAGTATATTAGCAGGAATGTCATCCCAGCCCACAGCACAATCATGTCTTAGTCCCAATATAACTGCTTCTACTTCTGCTTCATCTACAGGCACTAACAGCATAAAGTTACACGGCTGAGAGGTTATGTTCGGGTTTTGCCGTTTTGCTGAGGAGAATTGTTGCGGGTTTTTAGACATTATGTCATTAGCAAGGTTTTCACCTATTTTAGAGAAAAAATTACTGACGTTTTCTACGGCTAAATGAGGACTACCACACGTATCTAAAAGCTCAACTGATGTTACCGGTTTTTTTCGAGAAAGGGTTATATCCTTTATTGTGTTCCAGAGTCTTTTTTTATTTTTACCTGCTTTAGCGAATTCTTGCTGCTCATATTCTTTTTTTAATTTTTTAAGTAAACTATTGCAAAAATTGCGGTAGCGCGTGTATGTAATTTTAAAGATTTGGTTTTCCGGGTTCTTTTTATATTTAAAATGTAATTTATCGCGATTTCTTATGCACCTTATCAGTCCTGTAGTAATCCATGGTTTTAAATTTCGAGATTTTCTAGGTTTTTTAACTGTTTTAGTATGCTTTTCAATAACTTCCCTTAATATTTTGATAAAAATGTTTGTGGCCAGGTCTACATTAGAGTTATTCATTACTTGAGCGAAATCGACATTTTCTAGTTCCGATTTTATAGCTGCATGGTCTAATCGTGTGAAAAAATTACTAACACTCTTTTTCGGTTTTAAATTTTCTAATGATAAAAGTACGGGCTTATGGTCTGTGATATCCGTAACCAGGACTAGAGTATAATTGCTCAGTTTTGACTTTAGTAATACATGGTCCAGACATTTTTCTGATCTGGTGTTGAGCGTATGTGTTGGTAGAATGCCGTGAGTCGCATTAAAAATAAGATAATCCAAACTAAAAATGTCATCACTATTTGGTTTAATATCTATGTTGATATCACCAATAAGGGCAGTATTGTGGAATGACGAAAGGCTGTTGTATACATTATTTAAGCTATCTATGAATTCCTCAAATTGTTCCTTAGTATTGTAGCATCGCAGATTAAAAGGTTATTGTATCAGAGAGCGCTGCTGCCCGTTCCCTGTTCAATGTGTTGTCCCTAAGTCACCTCTTACGACACCCACGGGAAGAGTAGGGGTTGGTGACAAATGTATTCTACTCTGCCGTCACCCGGCAATGAAACGTCTCGGGATATATTTTTCAGCTTAATAAATTCGCCTGATTTCATTGAAGATATTTTTTTATGAGATATGTGCAGTCAAGTGTGCAGTTATTAAAATAATAAAAACAGAAATGAAGCACAGATCGCTCTTTATGATTTTGGTAAATAGAAGAATGTGAAAAAGAAGTAAAGAGAGAAAAAACGTGTCGAATAAAATAGTTTGTTTAGTTTTTCATAGTTTGGCACCTCTTCGAGAAAACGTGACGTTTTCTTAAAGCTCGTTTTGTAAAAATTCAAATAATTTATTCTTGTACCGAACTAAGTACTTGTAGATATCGACTCCGTAAAATTAGGTCAGCGATAAGAGCCCTACAAATATCTGGTCTCCATTGACTGCTACTCTCGTTAGCCTTGGCCCAAGGACGAGGTCTGGCGAAGCTCTAATTTAGTCACACTCAAAGATTCAGGTTTTATGGTTGTTGCCACAAAAACTATGTTAATTGAACGACATAACTTTCTATGTCGTTATTGTTATCAGTTGTACATACCGACGACGACGCATAACATTTTTTTTAAAATGACAATTACGCGGTCCTGACTGATACCTTTTGTTTTTGTTATCGCCTTTGCGATGTAAATTTTAAATAAAATGTATGTGAAAATTTGCGTATGCCTTGACTGAGTTTTTATGATGCTGCAGTCCCATGGAAAGAGTCCAAAAAATACATGGCCTTTTATCTTTCAGTACGAGTATAATATGAATTATTATGAATATGCCGGGTTGAAGGTAGATTGTCAAACGATAGACAGTTCGAATTATAACGTCATAGTTGAGTTATGATTGATTATTGTTACTCCTCTCTTTTCTTTTTCCGACAAATAGATTACCTATACGACTTATGGCTATAAAGTTCTTAAGGTTTTTTCTATTGATATTCCTTCGTTTCGTTCAGTGCATATTTATAGTTTGGCTGGCACCTCTCCGCTAAACATATCGGCTCATCTCATCGACTATGCGTGCGCGATGCAAATGAGAACTGCATCCACACATCGCATCGACGTTCGTTTATTTATTTCTATTATAAACAAACTGTTCCGATCTTGGCGCTTTCTTAGACAAACGTTGTAGATTGTCATTGTTATTTTTGGAAACCGAAATATTTCTAATAGTAATACAAATTATCGGCATTCTTACTCAAAATAAATCTAGTTTATGAAAAACCTGATAATTTCATAACCGATCACCGTAACCATTAATCGCTTACCTATAATTTTAGTAGATAGGACTTTTACATAAATTTATGGATTTTTGCTAAAGGGTTGGGTATACGCCTGCGGTGTTTTATTATGTAAACAAGATAATCAGCCATTGCATACCGGTAAATAATAACCCAGGAACTTTCGATTGACAGCGATGAGGATGATTTAACCATTTACGGAAATCTTAGCAATTAGTATCATTAATTCTGCCGAGAGTGCGACGCCTATTATAATGGATATGAACATACTTTCATAACTATATAATACTTCATCAACATCAAACATCAACGGCCCGTTACGGTCTACTGCTAGACTACAATAATACTTACCTATTATAAATGCGTAAGTCTGTCTGTTCGGCTTTCATGGATTTTGATCTACGGAACCGATTTTGATGGTGAAAAAAGAAAACTCAGGAAAAACTGCATACAACGCGAGCGTACGTAGGTCGCCCGCCCTAACAGCTAGCGTTTTTAGATCTACCTATTTATTTTAAATATAAGCAAAGCACAAAGTCCGTCAGGGTTTGCCAGTGAAGTCCTTGCTGAGTTTCATGTGAAACTGCCGTGAGCTAGGAGAATGCCCTTGACCGGAAGGGTGTGGTAGTCCGGTCCGGTCTGGTGTCCGGCCGCTCACGAGACAGGCCAGCCCGAATTGATCCGTATGCTTTCCCCTGACTGTAGAGAACTCAATTAGTGGGTAGTAAGGTTCCTCCTACCTAAATAATATTACTTCTACAATTTTTAATTCGGAACATGCTAGACATTTTTTTATTTTCATGAAAACATATTACAAACAAATACAAAATATGAAAGAAAACTAAACTTATCTGTAAAATGAAAGGCGGCGCTAGTACTGTGGTGTGCGTCCTCCTTTATGGATGCTGGCTGGCTGTTCGTCCGTTTCGTTCGACATAGTTTATAATATTTGAATATCGAATGGTTTCTTTTTTGTTATGGAGAGCAACGCCCTCACGCTCTTTATTGTACCTACTCATATAAAATGGTACCAATGGTATAGTTATGGTTGGAGTTCCAATTTTGGCCATCTCGAATGCGATCAGTTAGCGCATAACCAGATGAAAAGGCATCTAGCCACATCACAGGAACTACAGGAAGTAGCAATGATTGGCTGAAGACGGTGGCCTTAATTTTATTTTTTTATTATTGTTGATTGTCTGCTACTCTTTATGACCTTTGAACCTTAATCTGTGCTCCGTGGTTTATAATAGCTAGACTGACTACGAGTCTGACGGAGAAATATCTGGATATAAATATAATTTATAATCAGATTGTGTCTTGTTTGTTTCTTTAGTAGATGAGCTCTGGAAATAGCCTAGTTATTTCTACGTTGCGGAAAGATTGTTCGCAAGTCTAGTTCGTAAACCTAGCTACAAATTGTAACGACCGCACGTTTCCTACTTCCTTGAAGTGTATTTAGCTAATGTTTACCAGTGATGGTTCTGCTTCTGATGATAACATGTTTATACTCTACAAACGATAAAAATGTTTAGGAAATAGTAATAAACAGAGCGTTTTTATTTTCATTTTATTTTAATTTAGCTGTCACGTTTGCACTAGATGTCCGTGGAAAATGTTAAATATATTTATAATTACACGGTTATGGCTTTGATTATGGACGGAGTGCTCGCGTATATATTTATTTTTATTTAACTTTCTTGTGGCATTTTGTTATTTTCTTACAAATCCAGATATAATAATCAAATAAGCTTTTATTTTTCTTTTCTTCTTTTTATATCGGTTGTCGACCTTGCAACCCACACGATGATGATGATGATGATGAGCTCTTTTAAATTTGTACATGAAGCAATACTTTCACAGTCTTATTGACTGGACTACCACCTGAGATTTTGCATTGTTCAGCTTAAACGTTGTACAAAGGTATTGGATCACCTTTATCATAAATCATATTATATTAATTTTGTAGCCTAATTATTCAGTCACAGAATGGCCATAGTCTTGTTTGCGTCAAACTGCCACTCCTTGAAGAGTAACGAGCGCGCGCCACGCGAGGTTATATCATAGCGCCGTATATTATCCCCCGAATATCGTTCTCTATGGTAAATGTCACTTAATCACGCCTAATTATAGGTATATATTGTTGAAATGAAATATTAACGTAAATGGCGACTTGATCAACAAAACTCGGTTACACAATATTTATTTTTGTATGGTTGCCCAAAAAATTCGAGTTTAGAACGTAATTACTAAGAGCGACTGGTTGGTTACCTATTAGTTTTCTTTCCTAGATTCACGGATATTTATTCTATGCAAAAAATAGTTTTCGATTGAAACCGAGCTCCACAAGGTTATTTAGGTTTTAATGGGAAGTAGTTTAAGCACAGAAGAAATAATAGCTAAACGAAGGTATATATCGACCGATAATAATATTTTCATGGATTCAAATTACGTCGCCCAAATAGAAATTAATAATTTTAAGGTCGATTAAAAATGAACTACTTATAGGTATATACACCTTGTTACCTAAATAATACAATTAAGATTTGATATAGATTAAACAAACAAAACAAACATCTGTCTTGTCCTCGTTGCGTCACGTCGCAGTTCCTTATATGTTTCTAATCACTCATTGTACTCGTTTATTGTATTTCGTTTAGACCATATTAGAGTCGTAGGACAAGCTCTGCTGCCAATTTAAGGCACCGTAGTAGGTGATGTGCTAATGTGTACAATTGCCAGCAAGAAATAATGCAAAATGTGGCGTAGCAAGACAGTAGTGCGTCCGCGCAACCAAAATGTATCTTTTTTTGAATGCAAACCGTTCTTTCTTGGCTTTTGCAGAATGATTACCGACCACTATTATAATTGAATCACTAATTATTTATCAATTATCAATCTATAATAACAAGAAAAGAAATGGGATAAAAGTAACATAATAAGTAATTTATTATATTACTTTTATTCCATTTTTTTTTTCTAAATGATAAAACAGGGTCGTATTTGGTTATATTCAAAAAGAAAGGAAGAAGGAAAGGAACTCACAACACATTCACTCTACGATTTTTTGTTATTTATCATCATGTTACAATAAAATGCTTTACGTAGTGTCCCAAGTGCCATATAAAAATATGAGCACGCGTGCTCGAAGGTACTTACGTAGTGAAGTGAAGTGAATGTTAAAATATAGGGTAGGGGTACCACAGTAACACCAGGGTACCAGGGGACATTGCGTGAGCCAGTAACCCAATTTCGCGTAATCTGTGTCGGTGGGCTAATTAGCGAAATGTCGTCTAGCCCCTGTCTACCCCCTACTATATCATACTATACTGCTTTGTTCAAGCGTTAACAAAGCCGTTTTCAAGGACTTTTATTTGGAAACGATTCACGGTTCATGGTTCGAATTTCGGTTTCCGATTTTACGTTTTTTTAGATACTTTATTACACACAAGAAAAACACAGAGCAGAGACACGGACAAGAAGAAGAGTTTATAAATGGGCGGGTAGATTACACATGGTAAGTCGTCATGGTAAGAGCGTCGGTGGTCTAGTGGCTAGAGACGCAGGTTCGATCCCCACCACGTACCAATGTGTTTTCGAATTTCAAATTCATATGTAGGTTTATTCGACGCTCTTACGGTGAAGGAAAACATCGTGATGAAACCTGCACACTCCTGCGAAGAAATTCAAAGGTTGTGTGTGAAGTCGAAAAACCCGTACTGGGCTAGCGTGGTCGACTAAGGCCTAATCGCCCAAATGCAGGGTAGGCTCGACCCCTCGGTGGGGACCTATATGAGCTGTGGATGACACATGGTAAGTATGATAGAGTCGACATTATATTTAATGTGTAGAATGAAGCGTAGATGAAATTGAACTAACTTTCCTCTGTAACATCGGATGTTTTAGCTGATCGAATAAGTCACTTATTTATTTAGGACAAGTTGTTTACGACCATGTAGTAAAAATACAGAAACATACTCGAAATGTAGACAGTTATAGAAAGGACAGCTCTTTCTTGTATTTTGGACTGAATAATTTAGTTTTTTAGAAAGTAAGTTACGAATGTTATCAGATCACTTTCAAACAAACTCGTTATTTTTATATTAATGAGCGATTTCTTGTCAATTTTAGGTATAGCATTTATTCAGTCAACACTTTAACTGCTACACGTCGCCACACTTACTACGACACGTAGCATGGGTGACTACGGCGGCGGCGTAGCAGTTGTAACTAAGGCGGCTGCGCGGCGTAGCGAGTGTGGCGGTGTAGATTTTTTACTTGAAACGCTGTAACTTGAGATGGGACGTACTAATTAATGTTAACGAGATATTATATTGTCGACAGATTGTAAAAATGTTCAATGATAAGACGATTCTGAAAACGCTAGACTGTGACTCTGCTGCGGTAAACAGCCTTCGTGGTCTAACAGGAAAAGCGTTCGCCTCTTAATGCGGAGGTTCTAGGTTCAAATCATTTTGTGAGACTGACCCATCATACATTGCCTACTAAATTATGTCTGATTGTCTGAAAGTATGATGATTTCGTGCTTTGTGCGTTGTATGTGTTTAAGATATATTTTAAACCACGAAATACAGCGATAAGCAATTTGCGATAAAAAGCTATGAATGTCGTAGCTTGTCATGTCTGTCTTGGAACTACTGTGTGAAAGTGTTCTCATATAGGTAATAAATAAGAAAACACATTTGCTGTTTTGTGTATGTGTAGAGAACGGTGCCAAGGCGAGCGCGAATGCAACTCGCAGAGCGGGATTGTGTGACAGCAGGCCTTCCATACAATGTTCGTTCGCACGGCGGCGCAGGCGCGACGACAATGCTGTTTGTAAACACGTGGCCGCTTTCGGCGTCCGTAGTGGCGTAGGTGATGCGAAACTTTGCATTTAAGATGTTGCTGCTTTGTCAGACTCTATTTTTATTTTATTTTATTCTTAAAAATAAGGTTGACTATGGGCAGATTGTCCTCCAGTTTAGGCTTCAATCCTTCCCTTATGATGAGCAAAACATTACATTCGCAAAATCCCTTCGGCGAGTACATTGTATACTCGTAATTACGAGCTGATACCACAAAAACATCTGTAATACCTGTTTAATGGAAATATTTATACAAGCGTTGCTATATCTTAATTACGTAAAAAATTATCAAATCGACTTATTCACTGTAATTAAACGTTAACATAGTATAGAGCCAGCATTACAAACACAGGATAGCAGTCAGTCTAGCAGCACTGTTTAAGATTAAGTATAGGATGACGTAGCCCGGCTGCGCGCGCGTCGTGTCGGCGCAGACTCTCACTTTCCCCGCGCGGTCACGGTCAGCGTGCGTCGACTGACCGCGCAGCGCATCCAACACGCACCGGAAGAAGCCGTCACACAAAGCAGCTATACCAAACAATATGTCCGCTAAATAAAGTAAAACTCTTCGGGTGATAGCTCAGTCAATGAAATATGAAACTAAACAACTTGTTCTACGAATAAATACAACTTCACTACTACAAATCGATAAAATTGATCGAATTAATTTGTTCATGTGTCTTGTGTATTCCCAAAACTTGTGGAACACAAATTTCATTGGCTGAGCTGAGGTTTTGTGTTATTTTACAACGTGTTAACATTGTAGAGGTGGTAGTAGCTTGTACTGTTACTATAGTAATCGCATCGTAAGAATGCCGTCCTGACAGCAGGCAGGAAATATGAAAACCAAATGGGTGCAAAAGAGACACAAGGAAAATTGTACGTGTATGATTGTACTGTCAGGACGGCATTCTTACGATGCGATAGGTATAAAACGTGTTTTCCGGTACCCACTGTACGGCTACAAAATACAAACTCCGAGATTGGAAAGAGAGCAACTGTTAAGTATAAAAATGTCAAGCCAGCCTCCATCAGAGTTCATTGAAGCCTCAGAAACTCCGGTACCCGGTCACAAACTTAACTTACAGTGACTGACTTTGAAGTCGTACTACGCTTGCAAACTCAGTTCGTCTTTCCTCGGAAACATCGCAATATGGGGCTTCAGAGAACGGTCTCAAGCACTACGACTGAGGAGCCTTATTACAAAATATGGCAAAGTTACCGATTTGGATGTTATAATTACGTAGTGTCATGACTGCGCCCAAGCGCGTGCCGCTGGGCATTTATCATGTTGCCATCAACTATTTTACTATTGATGGGCAGAAACACGCACCGGCCACAAAACAGACTATTTTCAGACAAAAATAGAATACCTATCTACGCATTGGAACAAAATCATAATAAGTGTCAATTCAATTATGGATAAAGCCCACATTGATTTATGGTATTTTAACCCTTGCTGTGAGGTTGAACTAAAAATCGTAGAACTATTTAATTTTATTAATCCGTGCTAACACACGTAAATTACTTAAATACTTTCTTTACTTGACTTACTTTCCGAAATCTCGATGCTACTTCACGGGCGCGGTAGGTTAGATTCATACCTGAACTACTCATAATTTCCACCACTCTTAGCCACCACTTAAAATTTCAGCAGATTCTACCAGCTCCGGCCAGCCCGACTTACATTCAACTAATTACAAGCCACCAAATGAGCACTGTCTTGGCTTAAAAACCATATTATCAAGTAGTATGCATCTCCTCAATAATCTAGTCTCGATCCTCATTAGATGCGCGCGAGTGCGCGAGGAATATGGAAACGGCGTGGTCGAATGCGCCCGCGCAAGGACGCCGCATCTTCCTGACAATGCCAGCGCAGCGCCACACAATGCTCATTGACCTTCTGCACCCGTTTCTGGAAACTAGCAGACTACGTCTGAATTTATTTAGCAGGAAAGTGCAGTTAGAACTGCAACTTCAGAGCGCATCAGGATGCGGGTTCCCCGCTACAATCGAGTGTCGAAGGATCGAATAACGAAGTTACACAGCTGCGAGATATTTCAGAAAGACGTTCACGTCCGGCCCCAAAGACCAAAAACAATTTTTTTACAGTTGTACTTGTTTCAGTGCATACGCCTTGCATGCAGACTGACACCAACTTCCTTAGGCCACATATTGATGCACTCAGCAGCACCATGTCATCAGCATAGGTTATTAACGCAAACATTATCTACATGACATCCGACATGGCTGCTGACCGCCTCAATTAGACTATTTACATACAAATTAAAAAGTGTTGGGGATGTCAGCCCTGCCCTGTCTCACACCACACTCCAATCTATATATATGGTTCTGATAAGGCTGTATGTAGCCAAACTAACTCAATTGACCTGATTTTCGTAATAGTGTTCTGTGGGCTAGGACCGTTGTCTTTCGTTCGGGAAGCGGTGTCAAACCCCACCTCGAACTTATTTTTTTTTATTTGCCGCTCTTCCGGTGAACACAGACTTCGTAAAGATCCCTGCACCCGCCTGTGAAGAAATTCAACGGTTGTGTGTGAAATCGTTGACACTAGGCCAGCGTAGTTAATCAAGATAATACTCATTTTAAGGTAGGGTCAAACCGAGGTAGCACGTTTTTAACTTCAAAACTAAGAACATGTTTTATATATTTAATGAGACCAATTAAGTCTTCTTCTACTTCATCATCGGCCAATTAAGTACAGTAAATAAAACAAATACTAATATTTCAGTATATTCCGCGTAAATAACCGGAACTAATGCGCAGATGAAGGTCGATTACCGAAGTTAAGCCACAGATGACAGCTATTGAATAGCTCACAGTCCGTAAAATTGGTTCAATAATGGATTCTGAATCTATTATGTGGACTGAATCTCAGGTCTGCAAACTCACCTGCTCATTTCCTGTAGGTTGTTTTTTTTTTCTAAATAATCGAGTTAATATTTAAGATTCGTTTATTTTGATGTAGGTACGTGCGAGCGATTTCAATAAACAATTTTTTTTATTGTGATGATTTTTGTAGGTCAAAATGGTCACAACACCTTCTTGCACCGCATGCCTCTTTGTCTGTCCTTGTGAAAAATATATATAAAGAAAAAAAAAGAAGAAGATCGTATCGTATCGCGTCGAGTCGTATCGTGTCGTGTGATCGTGTCGTATTGTAAAAATAATCCGCTGGAGATATCCGAAAACTGTACTATTTTTGTTTAAAAAATATATCGTTTACTAAATTTCATGGCACTGTTAGTGCATTGTAAAATATACGTAAAACATACAAATACTCGTATAGTTTTATTTGTTCTGTGATATAATACAAAACTAGAGAGAGAAAATGTAGGTGAAAAAGGTAGATTTCATTAAGCCGCGTTTCCATTATGCAAGTAGCTTGCATGCAAGTTGCAAGTTGCATGCAGCTTGAGTAATGGAAACGTAAACTTGCATGCAGGCAGTTTTGAACTTGTAAACATAATGCGCAACTGACGCTTGTCTGCGCAAGTGATATGCAACTTGCATGCGAGGTTCGAATTAAAGTTTACAATTCAAGTAACTTGTACGCAAGTGTGACGTCATACTTGCATGCAAGCACTTGCACAATGGAAAGGCGCCTTTAAAGTAAGTAGTAATAAGAATAGAGCAGTGACGTCATCATATCTTTTTTGCAGCTTACCTTCAGAACTAATGACCGAATTGAAGGTCGATTACCTTCAATTCGGTCATTAGTTCCGGAGGTACGCGTGGAACAAATGAGCAACCACATTTACGATACTAGATAGATAGGTATAAAAAATCATGTTCTGCCCAAGGCTTGAATACCTGGTTGAATTTTCAAACCAGTTTGCGCGCTTGTCCATACATTTTAAGACGAACTTTTTCATTACAATTCGGCTCGCAGGAAGCGGTATTTTTTTCGATTCTGATCATAGAGCATTTTCATTTTGATTCCTGCTCAAATATCTTTGGTCCTCGATCTGGTTTCGCTGCATTTAAATTCACAATTTATGCACACGAAAGAAAGAGATAGAGCATCGCGCTTTATTCGTCACGCGCTGCTTGGGATTAAGCCGCGTTTCAATTATGCAAGTAGCTTGCATGCAAGTTGCAAGTTGCATGCAGCTTGAGTAATGGAAACGTAAACTTGCATGCAGGCTGCAAATTGCATGCAGGTAGTTTTGAACTTGTAAACATAATGCGCAACTAACGCTTGTCTGCGCAAGTGATATGCAACTTGCATGCAAGTTTCAAATTAAAGTTTACAATACAAGTAACTTGTACGCAAGTGTGACGTCATACTTGCATGCAAGAACTTGCTCAATGGAAACGCGCCTTTAACCAGGTTTATCCCAGAAGCGATATCGCTCGTAAGTCGGTTTCGCTTTACGAGTGATTCGCTTGGGATCTGGTTTGAAACCGAAATTCACCAGTTTAAAAAAATACCGGTTTCCAGCCATGGTTCTGCCTGATAGAAATCAAACCGATGAATTTGATTTCGTAGCAATTACAGTACCGACCGGTGGTATTTTAAATATCAGTGCAGCTTATTTTTATCGTCTGTCAATTATTTTGTTTTGATTCTGTTCAAAAACTTCAAAACACAAATAATTTTGATATAAATCTGAACTATAATAGTGTTTTTTGTTCACCTGCTGATTTAATGTCATGATACCACTCGAGTATCTGACTGAATTATCTGAGCCATTTTTTTAAACTAGTGTCCAATTTAAAAGCAAATTGCCCGCGACTAAAGTTTGCTACTATTATTTTTTCTGTGTGAAGGAAGGATTACCTCAGTCCATAGTTGGCTAGTCGGTGGTCTATTGGTTAGGGCCGCTGCCTTCCGTACGGGAGACGCGGGTTTGATCCCCACTACGTACCAAGTTTTCGAATGTCGAATTCATATCGTCACTGGGAAAGCAAAATTACTGATCCACCAAATAGGCGATATTGAGTTATATATGATAATTATATAGCCTATTTGGTGGATCAGTAATTTTGCTTTCCCAGTGACGATATGTACGTTTATTCGACGCCCTTACGGTGCAGGAAAACATCGTGATGAAACCTGCACACTCCTGCGAAGAAAATCAAAGGTTTTCGCGCGAAAATGCGACTCACTGCGAATTAAATTATACTGCCGCACAAATCATAAATTCTTTTGGCGCGAAAATGCGACTTACTGCGTTTATGATTTTGTGCGGCAGAATATGTGTTTTTATGTTTACCGTACAAAAATAATATTTTTTTAAACATTACTTAACTTAATAACCGGGTTCGCCTAAAAGTGTTTATTACTTAACTTGTGTTATTCGTGGATAGATGAAAGACATTCATATAAAACAACATTGTTACAAACCATGCGTGGCTTAAAGCCTCTTCACCGAGTGACCGACCATCATCGTCTTTGTTATGTCACCTACGAGTATCAGACCAATATATTTATTGCCCTATGCTAGACCGCACTAGTCCAGCAAACGACCGTCTCCGGCCTATTCCTGTCGGATTGTGACGTCACACCCGTGACGTGACGACTGTATGACGTAACTGTCTGCCCCTTGTTAATATTCCACACCTACGACATCACCAATAGCTCATATACGACATACGGAAAGATATTTCAGTAAACGGGTCATTGTTTTTTTATATACAGGGTGTAACAAACTATGCAGTTCATTTAAGATCTACAGTATCCGTAGCCGAACTGTAGAGCGTTCACCTTTTTATTTCTGGATGTTTCGGGTTGATATCCCACACTGTTGAACAAAAACAAAAGAACAAGACAAAAGCTTGTGAATTCAGTCATCACAACTACCTGACCATCCGAAAAGTAAATAAGTAAAAGTGACTACGATGATTCCGTGCTTCCCAAGGCACTAGTAAAGTAAAAAAACGATCCATACGACGACGACTTTAAAAATATTATTATACAGCATGAAATTTACATCGTTTTGTTCCCGCCGTGTAGTGATAGTACCCATCAAACTGAACAACTTTTCACGAAAAAATAATTTCCTGTGACAAAAAATTTTTGGTCTCCATACAAAATGGGTCGGTCGGGAGTCTCACTTTGTATGGAGAGAACAAAAATTTTTTTGTCGCAGGAATTTTTTTCTTTTCGCGAAAAGTTGTTCAGTTTGACGAGTACTATCACTACACGGCGGGAACAAAACGGTGTAAATTTCACGGTGTATACCTAACAAATTATTTAGAAATATCTATTTTTGGGGTTGGGTTGCAACACTGACACTCCTAAATATTGTATTAAAAACGGTAGGTGAGTGAGGTAGTGTAGTAACCTTTATCGACATTTCGATTATCTATTATTTAATTAACTGGAACGCCAAGGTTAAAAGGCGTCGGATCGGGCCATACCTTGCTCGAACTACAGTTAAATTCTCTATAATTTCGTTTCAATTGCATACTAATTGTACGGGACGGCCTCTAATTAACTGCTAGCATAAGACTTAGCCTTATAGATATTGTAGATTAAGTTTATTGATTTAAACTCTTTTTTTACTCTTAGGTTTATAGGGAAGAACTTTAGTGTCCTAAGTAGTTATAGATATTTAATAGCTTACAGTTTTATATTCTCGAACTTTACCCACCTTTTCGCTTAATCTAGTCGGGTAGAGAATAGTATAGAGCCGATGTTTTTTATGTTGTTTACGATGTTGTTTACATTCGTCATAGTTAGCTAGAAAATTCTAGAAAATAATAGGTAAACAACCCATTGTCATTTGTTGTAAACAACTATTGTTTAATAAACAAACATCGGTCCCTCGCCCCGCTCACTCCGCCTTCACCTCCCCTTACCCTAACGGGTAGGAGTATAAATACGGAGCACTGCCCGCTGCACCGACAGTGTGTTTTAAGCAGTGGTTCACAGTACAGTAAACAGTTCGGAAGCCTCAAGAGGAAAACAGAAAGAGGAACGGTAGCAGCGGCAGTGCAAATAGTACCTCAACGGTGTAGTGCAGTACAGCGGACCGAGGAAGCGATCCTGCACAGAATACTGGTGTTTCTTTTCGACGACCCTCAACCGGACGGCCCAATCCCAGCAATAGTCCTGTGCGGCACTTATCCTATGTTTCAGTCCACGCGATCGCACCAACAGTTATAGTAGTGCCACACACTAATTATGTACAGCACCTACCTATATACAGCAAATGCAGATGGACCCTGACCAAGAAGGCGCGGCGCCGATTTCTTTATTTCTAAGAGGAAGCGGATTTTTTTTACTTTCTTTGGAGAAATGGTATCGGTGAAGTCCTAAAACGCGGAACTTCCACATTATGAGGATGCGAAAGCGAAATCCTCAACAACGCTAGATTCCTAACCATAGATCAATAGCAAAAAGACCTTTCGCAACCTAGCACAGCCATAGTACAATAAAGTGCAGAGACACTCGCCTGAAGGGCGCTGACTAAGAGAATGAAGAACACTGTAATATCATAAAGAACTGAATTTATTATCTCTTCATTTTAGTATTTTATCAAAACAACGCGTCCGCTCTGTAGCCCGTCGGCAACAAAACCATTCGATATTCAAAATATTCGAATCGTTTAGAATGCAACATGAAAATTGCACAAAGGAGGCCGCTCCTTACAGTACTTACTCGTTTTCAATTTCAAAAGCATATAACAACCATAAATTTAAGATAACTATTTATAACATTTGGAAAACTTTTGACTATGAATCCACCGAAAAACTATTTGCTCGAATTACTTAAAAATAAGAAAAAACAAAAAAAAGGACTATGTGTATAGTAATTTAAACAATTATATAAATATAAAATATAATAACTTTTGTGCAAACCAATAAAATAAATAAAGCATACTCAAACACGACAACAAAATATGCATTCAAATACACCTCTATATTTACTATACATAAGAACCTTTTAAGTACCTAATTGAATAATATCATTAACTTTGTATTGTAACTAGTGAGTGTCATTAACTGGGAAGACGCTGAAGCTTGTAACACAGTTTTTAACTAGCACAAGCTTCAGAGTTACAACATAAGTGAACCATGTAAAGTTACAAATAAAGAATTTATTATTATTATTATGTTACAGTTTCTACCCCACAGGCGCACACTAGTCATCTCATAATATTTGTGTGATATGCTACCAGTTCAGAAGATCATACTGACTGCATTGAATACTATAACTCGGCTGCTCCGTAGCCTAGTTGGTAGTACACCTGCCTTCGAAGCACAGGGTCGCGGGTTCGAATCCCGCCCAGGGCAAACATTCGTGTGATGAGCACTTGTGTTTGTCTTGTGTCTGGACGTATGTATTTATGTATGTACCAGACAGCTGGTAACCCATAGTACAAGCTCTGCTTAGTTTGGGATGAGATGGCCGTGTGTGAGATGTCCCCATCCCCACATTTATTTATTTATTTAAACAAATATATTTATTATAATATACGGGACGCCTTTTGCCAAAATCATATTTATACAAAATGTGAGCCAGTGGGAATAGGTTTTTTAACAAAATACTTCGCTCAGTACATGATGTCAAAATAATAATATGAAGATCGGTCCATGTAGCTTTATTTAGGTGAGTGCCTATATGCCGAATCTTGACCTAAAAATATTGCCAAAGGTGTACCCTTGGAAGCCAGCCCAATAAGGCCCTGTTCACACCATTGGGGATACGAGCGTCATAATATGTATTTCTATCTAGAAAAATTAAAACAATTACAGATAACCTTATAGTAGTAGTTGAAACAGATGGTGTGATTTATTGTGTTCGGTTGAATTCGACGCAGGCGCTCCCTGGCGGAGTACGCATCGATATCATTGGCTAATGGAATGAATCACGATTATTTCCTACCTTTTGATTCACGATTATGAGCTTATTGTCAGTATGGTCAACAACATTTAAATAATAAAAGAAGACTTCAACGTTAAATATATAGGATGACCCAAACAAACGTATCACAAACCGCAAATATGTGTAAATGCTAAGAGCACAGATTTTTACACAACAGGAAATAAATTTTGTTTTTAATCTCTGACATTGCTCTTTATTATAAAAATTAAAATTTAATTTCACTATTAATAAATAAGAGTCCATTTCGGCTGATTTAAATGTTGTTGTAAAAAGTAAAACAATAACTTTTTGCATAAAATTTGTTCCAATTTAACTCAGACCTCGAGCGGCGTTGGTAACCTAAGAAGAAAAAGATATTTTAACTTCTGTATGTAAAGTACCTATAAAATAATAAACTTTCAAACGTTTATACCATACAATTAAGCCAGCGCAAAATAATAGTGATAAATTTTTTTTAGATCACCAAATGAGTCGATAGATTGATAGTAATTTTTTTTTTATTCGTATTAATATTTTTACAAATCATTTTCCGACGTCAAAGCTATCATGGATGGCACGTTCACTACCTGCGTACGCCCTCTTACCTCGTACTAACCTTAACTAATACTAAGTAGGTAAATGACCTGTTACTATTAAGCTCTCATAACGTATACCTTGTTGTAATCATATTTGTGGAACTCTTGGTCTGTTCAGTAATATTGTCGTAGACATAAGCATTTATGACTGTATGTTTCCCTAATAAATAAAATAAAAAATAAAATAAAATTACTAGTCACTCACGTACAACAGAATTATTTGAAGACAAGAAATTGAGAATTGCGCTGCATGTTGTAGTAATAAGCTGTTACCTATGAATATTTTACTGTAATAAAATTGTATATAATTTATACCTGCCTTAGCTCATTATTAGTGGTCTGCCGACAAAGTTTGTACCTAATAATTAATTTTATTGATACGTTTGATACGTTACCTGTGACGCTACCTGAAAACATTCGTAGCAACTGCTACATTTTATCAACATGCTACGATCCGCACCAAATATTGTTGCTGTTTACACAGCTTGCACCTCAAACCGAAATTTTGCATCATTTGTGGAGCGCAGTAGAACACTGCTCTACCCGCGTCTAGTTTTCCGATAACTATTAACTTTAAGGGCCCCGGAGACGGTCAAACGGTTTGATTCAAACACGTAAAGTTTGGTTTGACTCAAACCATTTTGATCGTTTACAAAGGTGGTTTGAACGGTTTGTCAAACATTTACGTGTTTGAAGCATGTTGGATGCAATTTCATATTTTTGTTGTGTTTGACGCGTCAGAAGTGTAATTACGACAGCGTACAGAATCAGACTGCGCAGAGCCGTTTGACAAACCGTTCAAACCGACCTCAAACTGTTAGTGAACTCACCCAAAAAAATGTAATGACGGATCTAAGTGATGTAATAACATCCTATGGAAATAAATTAATTTGACTTTGACTCAAACGGTTTGATCAAACACGTAAGGTTTGAGTCAAACCGTTTGACCGTCTCCGGGGCCCATTAGAATAAAAACTTCAACGAAAAACGTACTTACATAGGAAAATATTACGATTCTTACAAGATTTGTTCTACCATGATGCAGAAGTATTGTTGTATTTTTTCTCCGTGATTGTTACAATTTATTTGCTGACGGTAAAAGCAGTTTACCTTGAAAGCTGAGTCGAGCATCCTCGGAGGTCACTGTCAATGGACCGCGAGTATCGAGATCGAAAGATACCGACTTTACTCGCTACATAAAGTTGGTACCTGATATAAATGAGGCCTTTGTTTTGATATCAAGTTTGTTTGTTATTTTACAACGAAAATTATCGCATTTTTATAGGCTACGTTTATCGCAGCAAAATATCACAAAAAAGTTGTTTACCTACATGGAAGTGGCCTCTATTTCCATGGCGAATGGTCGGTTGTCGACCTTAAAACCCCCACGATGATGACGATGATTTGTATAAGGTTAAAAATAATATTTATTAAAAGGTAGGTACTGGCATCAAGACAAACCTACAATGGTTTAATGATGCTTTTATCTAAATTGCATGTATTTCTTGTATCATAAATAAAAAACTTACTTACAGACAGTACTTACATAACTACGAAGAACTTTCCCCAAATACACTGGTATTTTTGTCCTATTCAATACAGCTTTCAATAGATACCTAAGTAATGGAGGATGGGACTACTTTTTTACAAGCTTTTATTTAGTTTCACCTGTCCCGTTGTTTGTAATCAAATCTTGCAAGTTAAATTTTTATTATTTTATAAATCCAAACTTCTTAGTTTCTGCTATCGAACACTAAAAAAATGTATGCTCTATCTTTAAAATTTACCGAGTTATAAAGGTTTGAAATTCAAGATTAGACAGAGAGGCACATACCCACTTGTGACGTCATTTGTTAGTAACGCCATATAATCTCCATACAAAAAATCGTTTTTGAAAGAGACAGACATATTGAAACTTTATAATCACTGTAAATTAGTTTTTTTGACTGATTCTGTTTTTTTCTTCGCGAATCGTCTGCTACTAATCTATATTTTAAAAATAATTCATAAAATATGGTAAATTCATAAAACATGGTGAACAGTCCAATCCCCTATTAATCAGATGCACTAAAAAAAATAGTAATAGATTTAAGAAAATCACCAAAGTTATGGCCAGTGGTACAGTAGGTCAGAAACGTATTACTAACAATTTTTTTGTTTTATTCTTGTAAATATTTGTAAGGGCCTTAAGTGTAAAATAAATGCGTTAATTCCATTATCACAAACATTGCATCATATTTTGAATTATTCATCAGGGACACCATTACTTACGTTGTCATAATTTTCCGTGTTAAGAGTTTCATCACTCGGAATTTTATTCTTTTGAACAAGTGTTTATTAATCTTGACGGCTCCGTGTAGCCTAGTTGGTAGTACGCCTGCCTTCGAAGCACAGGGTCGCGGGTTCGAATCCCGCCCAGGGCAAACATTCGTGTGATGAGCACTTGTTGTTTATCTATATAAGTACCTATGTATTTATCTATTTATGTATGTATATCAGCTGTCTGGTACCTATAGTACAAGCTCTGCTTAGTTTGGGATCAGATGGCCGTGTGTGAGATGTCCCCACATATTTATTTATTATTTATTTTATTTATCTGGTGGTAAATTACTGTTTACTTTGTTCTTTTCGGGTATTTTCCTAATTAAAGCGAAAATTAAGAGCTAAATACAGTTTTGCTCACGACGATTACGTTAATGACGATTAGCAACAAAAATCATCTACCATGCTATGAATGAGGACGTGTGCATAAATAAAGTTTAAAAGTATAAATGTTAAGTATTTATTTTATTTGAATAACCTTATCCTATCCTTATCCTTACCTTTGGTTCTTTAGAAGCTGTATAAAAATACAAAATGTTTTAACGCTCTACAAAAAGACGCTTATGTAAACAGAATGCCATTTTACAAATAATAACTACCTATATATTCGTAGAGATGCGGTTGAAAGTCTCAAAACAAATAAACAAACAAACAATCAATTAAGTAAACAATAGTAAACTTTACAATTAAGAAATAATTGCTATTAATAAACTGAGAAATACATGACTTGCCTGTCGGAACGGATTCAATTGTATGACCAATGAATTCCCTTACTTTAAATACGATAGACATCTATGGCATTTGCTGTTTTTCGAAAAGCACATTAACCAAATGAACACGAACACGGTTCATATTAATTATTCCATAACATGACATACAAAGCATTTACGGGTAAACTATTACGACTGGGTTTATATTGAACTAATTTTAAATTGAAATGGAGGACTTAACTACTAACTGAGAGTATTGTAGAAAAGTTTTTGCACTTATAACTATTTATTTATGAAATTTGCTACCTGCTCTTTAAGACTTATGATTAAGGCTTTATAAGTAGTAATGCATTTTTTTTTGTTCTAACGATTTGTTGGTTTCCTTTTGGAAATCACATAGTTTTGCGCTTAGCCCGACACAAACTTCATGACAGCTGTGAACTTCGCGCAAGTTGCATCTTACAGCCTGCAAATGTGTATTTTTATTTATAGGCATATACAGTGTTTGTAGTTATCTCACGGTGGTTGTGTGTACGCTTGCGCAAATGCACATCAACGTTGCTTTTGTTATAATCTTACGTTCACACATACGCGTTCAAATTGACTCGGTATGTTGATCAGTTTGTAGGTACGAATAGTCAAAATTCGGTTTTGATGTTCTGGAAAGTTCTTGAACAATTGTATAGTTCTTCGGACTAAGCTACCACCCAAAAGGTATTGTCTCGCAGCAAACTTCACAGCCGTATTAACTTTGTTTCGCGCCGTACAAATTGTACAGGGAATGCCCCGAACTCTTAATTTAAGTAGGAGTGTGTTACTGAAGTCTGTCTCGTGGAAGGTGGAAGACCAGGTCCTGGTCCGCTTGCTCTAGCACTGTCGCGCGCACCGCCGACGTTTGACGAGCCGGCCCGCGCACGGCGCTCCGCCTAGACCCGCCGGAGCCTGTAACAAACAAACATAAGTTCAAATATTTCTTCTTGTTCCTAGCGGACCTAATCGCAATTTCTACCAAAGTGGTAATATAGCGGTCGCGGCCATGGAAATATTTCAAATACATCGTTTTCAGTGTCCTAACAAACGTGTAGACATCGCCAAATGCCAGTCTGATAAAACTTAAGTCCTAACTTTTTAAACTCGCGAATTTTACACTTATATCATAACGTGATTAGTTATCTCAAGATCGGGTTGAGCTTAGCGGGCGAGCGGGATGTGCTTCCGCGCTCTGTGATACACAAACTAAAAATAAAACATTTACTACGAGTACGTGTATTGTATCTAGCTAAAAAACGCAATTAAAAACATAACAAACATAGATTCCAAAAAAAAACCGCAAATAAATTCTCAACTGAGTCTTTTTGAACGATTTTCTTTTCGCACAGTTAACGAAAGTTGATCAGTTCCATTTAATGACTGACATAATTTCTGCGTTATTTATCGGAGACGTTGTTTAATTGCCTCTTCTACCGTGGCTCATAGAAAGGCAATAATTCCCTAAGTTCAAAGACACCGCATCTACTCAACAGTTAACATCGACCGGCTAATGAAGGTTGTGCGTGACTGCTTAGAGACAGCCGACGTGTTAACACGTCACTCACTGTTGGCGCCTCACGATTACTTTTACATTGCTTGCGGTGTTAATAAGACATGAATTTAATTTAAAAAGAAAAACACTCTAATGCCCATATAAAAGAAACGACCGCGTTCCGCGTTTCAAAAGGCACGTTCAGCAATTGTTTCCGAATACTATCACAGACAGTGTTTGTTTGTTAGGTTAGGTTAGGTTTTCAATAGTCTTGTTGGCTGTATCGATGGTTAATTTGCATAATTATTGAGTCGTGGGACCAGCTGGGCAGGAGAGTAGATGGTGTGCTGTCATTCGGCGCCACAACTGCAGTGAATAGCATTTCTTTCAATGTAGCCTACTATTTTATTGGGCCTCTACACTTTTGTTTAACGGACTAATCGCCATTTCTACCAGAGTGGTAATACAGCGGGCGCGGACTTGTGGGGGAGCGGAAGGCTCGTAGTACTAAAGGGGTACTGTAAGGATCCTCCTTTGTTGTTACTGGCTGGCTGGTTTTCATTCTAAAAATTTGAATTTTTGAATTGCGAATACATAGTTCTTTTTTTGTTGAAAATCTTTATGCTTTCGTGCTAGAGACTATACGCGTTTTATGAAATTGACTGAATAAATTCAATATCTAGAATCTTCACGTATAATTTGCAAGTAGATGTTAGAGCCCTTCTGGCTAGCGTAGCCTCCCTCACAGCTTCTACCATTTATTTGAATTTTAGTTAATAGAACGAATATCTGCCAGATTTATGGCCATCACAAGGCTGCCTAACTAATGCACTAAATTGATACCTTGGCCTCAGAATAGCTAATAGATAGATATGCCCCAGTCGGGCACTGCACTTGACATTTTTAATTGCTTTACACCAATTGCTACCACAATCGGCCTTTGCAATCGCAGTAACTTAATTGGCTAGGAATTATTTAGGTCAAAATGCTGCTGTATATATAGATCAAGTGCATGTATGACATCAAATGCAATGAAAATCTACGAGTTGTACAATTAGTAAAGTAACGTATAAATAGTTTTTTTTGTTAAGTATAATAATGCTTATCAAATACTACTAATATTATAAATGCGAAAGTTTGGATGTTTGTTGCTGAATCACGCTTGAACCACTGGACGGATCGGGATGAAACTTGGCACACATATAGGTTAGGTCATGGAATAGGACATACTTTTTACCGCGGGAAAACACTTCATTCCTACGGAAAAACTCATTAAACGCGGGTGACCCCCGCGGGCGGAAAGCTAGTATGAAATATACCAGAAAATATTCTCAAAGAGGTCTTTGGGTTTTAAAAGTTTTAAAAATAATGATAGCTTGAAGTTAAAATTCATGTAAAAAATAAATTGCTTCAATTTTATGTTTTAGTGAATATTTTGTACGGTTCAACACGCCACGGATAAATTATTATAATTATACAAATCGTTAAATATTTTCATTTGGTATTTTTTTTTACCACTAATATTTTATACAGAACATTTTGTAAAGAATAGGGTGTTTTACCACTTAAAAAATATATAAATCCAATCATGTTAGTTAGGTCCTGTTACCGAACAATAAAATAATTTTTGCCCTATCTTTAAAATTTATCGAGTTATTAGACAGAGAAGCAAATATAAACCAGTGACGTCACTAAGTCAGTAGCACCATACATTCTGCATACAGAAAAGTGTTTCAAAAGGACACAAATATATCAAAACTTAAAAAAAACACTGTAAATGGGTTTTTCAACCGATTATGTTTTTTCTTCGCGAATCGTCTGTATTAATTAAACAGCCTCCGTAGCCGAATGGCCGAGATTTCGATGCCCATTAAGTAGGTTCCGGGTTCGATTCCCGCTGGGGCACTGTCAAGCAAAAATCTCTTTGTGAGACTGTCCCCAGTTTGGTTAGGACATTGCAGGCTGAATCACCTGATTGTCCGAAAAGAGAGATGATTCCGTGCTTCGGAAGGCACGTTAAGCCGTTGGTCCCGGCTACTAGATAGTTCTAGTCGTTACATGAGTCACTGACATGGCCTTTGGCGGCTCTATAACACTGACGCCAGGGTTTGTGAGGTCGGTTGTCAACCTTACAACCCACACGATGATGATGATGATGATATATTTTTATATTCATTCACAAAATGTGATAAATTCAGGAACAGTGAATTCTATTTTACAGAGTATATTCCTAAAACCAACCTTCACCCCAGCATCGTTCTCTCAGCACAAGCCACGCTAACAATAACGACCTTCACAGAAACAAAGCAATATTGTTCCAATCCGAATCTTGCTAATTGCCCGATCTATAATCAACGCGTGCGCTTATTCAGACGTGATGTAATAGAGACTTGAGACGTCTGAGTGGCAATTGAAATCGTTATCACATCGCTCATCATCAGCTGTCGTCCACTGATGATGTCAAGGTCTTGGCATTTGATGAACTGGGCATGACCTCTCCTTTTGGAAATGTTCGTACTTTTAAGCAACCTTTAAAAAAAGCGATAAGATAAATCGTCGTATTACTTCTTCTTCTTCGTCCTAGCGTTTTCCCGGCCTAGTGCTGGGGTCCGCTTTCCTACTTAATCTTCTCCACTTTGCCCGGTCTTCGGCATCCTTAGGTGTGAGATTGTTCTCTTTCATATCCGCTTTCACGATTATTACTATTTAAAAAAAAAACTAGGCTTCTGTTCTTTCCCACCACCGCACCGCAAAGGTGAAAAAAAACCAACAAATGAACTAACCAAACCAAAACCCGACAAACCATTAGCAATTTTTTATAAAAATAATTAGGAAAGCTAACATTCGAAACTTTCTGTACAGCTATCTACGCCGCTGTTTCAATAAGCCCCTATACTTTTTTAAACAGCAACAAATTACAATAATTTTACTTTGAATAAACGGTAAACGTCGCAAGTGCCTTGCTATCGATTATTCTGCGGTTCGATTACCGGCCGCACTCCTGCCCTGCAATGCCGATGTTTTTGTAAAGGGCAAATATAAAAGAAAAATATAAACATCAAAGTAGGTACCTATATAATCGATATTACAAGATTGGGATGATAATTTTAAATAATTTAGGACCATGACGTTGACACTTATAATGCACTGTTTTCATGCCTGGAAGAATACTTCAGCGAAAGGGCGTTATGTTGAATTTTAATTTTCTGTTTTTTTTTTTATATATTTTAAGAGGCATTAGAGTTTCAGCGCGAGTATAAGCCGGTTTTCTTACTATAAATAATACAATTATGAACAATAAATTAGTATTTTATGTTTTGTTTCAGGTACTTTATATATTTTAAAATGTCTACCCGCCAGAGAAACTTGAGGTGACAAGTAAACAAATATTACACTCTTGCACTTCGTGAAAGCCAGTAAGACCCACGAGTACGTTGTATGCCTTCCTCAATCTGGGTCCTTTTTTGGCCCGGACTTTATTTTGCCTTCCGAAGCATTCATCTTTCTTTTCGGATTATATTCGGTGACAGCTTACAATGCCCTAACCACAATATGAACATTCTCAGAAAGTGATTGTTTACAACATATCCCCACCGTGTCAGAACCTCTGGATAGCCGATTCCTCTACCGATAGACCAGGAAGACAGTATACTGACCAGCACAGATCTGGTGCGCTCCTGGTACCCGGTCCCGCAGGTGACGCTGCACCTGCTCCACTCACTCCAGGGGCTCAGGCGGCAGTCGTTGGAAGTGGACAGCACTGGACCTGGGGACAACATGACATTTTACTGGATTTCCTAATATTGATAATATGATACGGATATTCCATATTTGAAGTCAAATACTTGTAGAAAGAAAGCTACACAATGCAATGTAGTAAAGCGAGGTAAAGGCTAAGCTTAATAAGCTTAATGATTTGGCGAGAAGACGAAAATGCAACTAATAAAAAGTACCTAATATTTTTAAGCTACACATTTAAAATAACACGCTAAAACATAATTAAGAAGGTGTTACGAAAGAAAGAAAGAAAATATTATTATTTATTATCCACCAATTATTTAACAATAATAATTACTCAGTTCTTAATACTAATACTTAACTAAAGGCAGATAATAGGAGACGTCTCAGTTATGCTGCCACCGGAACAAGTCCCGGGCCAGCCCTGTTTTTCAGACGCCCCTTTTGTCTATGGTTAGTGAAATTATAAACGTGTATGTTTGTGTTGTGAATATTTGTGTGCTAAGTGTGTGTGTATGAGAGAGAACCAGAGAAATAAGTGATAATTATTTTATGTATAGGTTATATTGCCCGTGAAGTGAATAGGGTTGTTCCGTCCATTAAATTCAACAACATTCCCCAAGGGAACATAAGAAGTCATATTTAAAAAAGGCATCTCTGAAGAGTAAATCGATCAGCTGGCCCGGTTGTGTATGATACTACTTTACTTTTATGTCGTCTGTCAGCCCATGTTATACTGTGCCGCAAAATTCTAAACTAAACATATTGTGAAAAGACGCAGAAAAATACCGGAAATCGATTGCCGATAACTATTTGCTCATCACCGCTTCGCTGCAGTGTCGCGATAATGCGGTTGAACACCTTGTAAAAGCATTGCAACAAACTGGATATCATAAAATGCAGCTAGACACCCCTAATAGGCGGCGCCTACATGTCATCGCAATGTCGTTAAGGCAGGCTTAACAGGGCTTCCAATACAAACAGCTTTTTCATAAAAAGCTGATGTCAAGAACTAATTACACGTATTACCAGTTAATTACAACAACTTCAAAACTACGTACCATCAAGTACTTGACAAACTGGTTGCAAAATAGCTGCTTGTAGAAAGCCGGTATCTTGACGGCACAAACTCGATTGTGCATCTAAATCCTAGAATTTATTCCCTTGGAATAACTAGAAACTTCACCGAACAGTTGCGATTCTTATTTGAATGCTCGGCTTAGTTTCTTTCGAACGTACAAGTGCCGAGAAATAGCTGCCCGCCAACTTACTGTGCATATTTTTTACACATCATCAACAACTCATATACGTCCCCACCGAGGGGCTCGAGCCTACCCTGTATTAGGGCCACGTCTTAGTCGACCACGCTGGCCCAGTGCGGGTTGGTCAACTTCTCACGCAACCTTTGATTTTCTTCGCAGGAGTGTGCAGGTTTCATCACGATGTTTTCCTTCACCGTAAGAGCGTCGAATAAACGTACATATGAATTCGAAATTCGAAAACACATTGGTACGTGGTGGGGATCGAACCCGCGTCTCCCGGACGGAAGGCAGGCCCTAACCATTAGACCACCGACTACGCTCTGATTTTTTACACATAAACAAAAGTTATTTAACTAGTTTACAAGATTGTTAACCTTTAATTAACTACGTAAATAAAGTATTATCTAAAAAAAGTTTTAATTGGACTATATAGTCAAACGTATATTATCTTTGTATGTTATTATCTTTGAAAGAGAGCGATAAGGCCGCCTTTTTGCGTATTTTATTGTGAAAGTTCTGTTTTATGCAATATTTTTGTATTTGATAGTGTAATATGGTTTGAATACAAACTACCCAAATAACTACGTTTTATTACGGCATTACGATTATTTACAACACATACAACGTACTTAAATATTTATTGTCAGTCAACATATTAGTAAGATACGCGCAAGACAACAAAATAATAATTAAAGTACGTTTTGTAACTTTACTCTACAGGCCACGCGAGTCTATCACGGGCAGTGAAGGTGTTAACCTTGTCCGGTTTACCCACTCGACATGCTTCTATGTTAATCCGGCAGATAGCCGCTCCTATTTATAGAAACGGTGCCCTGACGAGGCGGGATTCTCAGGATCTGCTCATGAGTAGAGGATACAGGTTACATCTCCAGAGATTGCTTATTTATATTTCTGATTGCAGATATACTAAACATTTTTGATACAGTATGTAGTCTGAAATCGAGTTTTATTTTACTATTACTGTTGACGATGCGGCTTATATTTTTTTTTATAATATTAGCAGTCTCTAAAAAAACATTTAAAAAAGGACTAGCAACTGTGATCGTTTGTGAATTTTGATCAGTGAACGGCATAAACTGGACCGAAACAAATAATAAATTAATTAATAAACTACTGAATCGATTTTGATAGTTCGTAGCGTACGTTGTTATACGATACGTCATACTTAAAAATACGTGACGCAAGATCTTAAGTTGCCTACACAATTTTTTGTACTTTGAATTCTAGAATAGAAGATGTTCTACTGGAAGATATTTCCTTGGAAATAAGTAGGCCTGTTGTGTCGTTTTACTGTATGTGTTGTCCTTGTATTATCAATTGTTAGATTAAATAAATAAATAAATAAATGTTCAGTTCCAAGAAATAAACTACGAGCCTAAGGAATTATGTATTATTTAGTTACTCATACGTTGAATATATGTTATAAATGCCTCCATAATACAAATCTACATGTATCTAAGTATTACACGTCGATCGACGTATGTCACGTTTCCCACAAATAGCATTAACACATTTACTAATGGTATTTTAATTGAACAATTTACAAGCTATCTATCAGAAATTTCAAAACCACTTAAATAATATATAATTTAAACAAAGTAAATGAAACAAACATACATTTACAACATCACATATTTACCTCTCTTCAAGAGACTGTAAAAATATACCTTGTTTTTTTTGTGGCGAAGCTCTTAGTCTTACTATCACCTAAACATAGTTCCCTAATCGATACGAAAAGAAAAAGAAGAAACAGTATTTTGTTTCTTATTAAAACGCTTATGAAAAACTCTCACGGGACGAGCTGAGTAAAACTTAGTACTTACCATTGACGCTGTTGGAGAGGGGAACGATAGAGCTGACACTCAGGCCAGGGTAGTTGGAGCTGACTGTTGGAGTCAGCTGGCCTGCTGATGGGACGAAACTTGCCGGACCGCCGCCGCCTGTGGGAGAACAAAGAGATCATTCGAGAGTGGTTTCATAGGATATAATTACGTCCCTATCGAGGGGTCCGAGTCAACCTATTTTGGAACGATCAGACCTAAATCAGCTCACAGAGTTGCGGTTGGTTGATTTCGCACACAATCTTTTATTTTCTTTTCAGCCACGTGCAGGTTCTCTCAAGAGAAAGACTTCGTTACCGTCAGTTCAAACTTAATATACATATTTTCAATCCCCAATCAATCGCCACCGCGCAACGGGTTCATGTGTTTTCGAATTTCAAATTCATTTGTGCGTTTATTCGACGCTCCACGCCGCTTTACCTGCTTTGTGCTCCTACCTGCCCTGTCACCTGTTCGCAGCAGGACTTAATGGACGCCACAAATCGTGCAGTCGAAGTGGCTAAGTTCTGGGCCAGAAAGATTTAATTTTTCATCGACACGCAAAGAAGAAAATCGCTTTAAATAAGCATTTATACCTGGATCGTACCTATATATACGTCATTATTGATATTTGTGAGAAAAGTTCTAACTGACATGCTGACACGCCATTATCGACGCAAAACTACCCCAACATAAACAAACCTACAACCGAAATAAACCTACGCTACACGAGCGTGGTCAGTTAGCTTTGAAATGCCGCAGATGACGTCACTACACCAACCTTACCATTGCTGTTCTTTAGGGGTGTAGAGATTTTACAAAATTAAATAACGAATAAGAAAGAACACTCTCCCGTGGGTAAGAAAGAACATTCAGGGTAAACTCGAGCCCCTCGGTGGGGACTTGTATCAACTGAAAACAATATATCAGACTTATTATTTATTAGCAAACGTCTACTTATTATTTATTAGCAAACGTCGCCCTCTTCTTCCGTTCTGTCTTGGGCCATCTCTCGCCACCCATGGACGAAACAGATAACAAAAGTTATAATTTATTGTTGGACCAGAAAAGTTTTCATTTGGATGGCTACCATTGCGTGCCAGAAAAAGCAACATGGCCGACAATTTAAAGAAAGTCGCGTTGGTACCGATTATCGCAGATAATAGGGGATCGGACTGTTCCTAAATTTACCATATTTTATGAATTATTTTTAAAATATAGATTAGTAGCAGACGATTCGCGAAGAAAAAAACAGAATCGGTTGAAAAACGAATTTACAGTGATTTTTTAAAGTTTCAATATGTCTGTCTCTTTCAAAAACGATTTTTTGTATGGAGAATATATGGCGTTACTAACAAATGACGTCACAAGTGGTGCCTCTCTGTCTAATCTTGAATTTCAAACCTTTACAACTCGGTCAATTTTAAAGATAGAGCAAAAATTATTTTTGTGTTCGATAGCAGAAACTAAGAATTTTGGATTTATAAAATAAACAAAAAGTAGTCCGATCCCCTATTGTCGGCTTTTGCAGTATCTTATAATACGAGTAGGTACGTGTCTAGTCGAACCAGCAGCTACTAGAGTGACAATATCTATCTCTCTTTACTAAGTCAATGACAAAATGAATCAACGAAAACATTATCATTATAATATAATATTTTTCTGGTTTTCGAGCTCCTGTGAACCCTACAACGTAGAACGTGGGACATGGGTGAAGGGTGTCAGTGGGGTGTACTGTGTACCGACAGCGCGTCAATCGAACTGGGTCGCAGCGATGACTGAGTGACGCGAAGGCCAGGCTCCATTGTGGACTCGTGGATGACCTGACTGACGTAATCGGAAGACAAGACACACGTAACAAATCTGCGTGTATATGACCACAGGATACAGCTTCAGCAGTAATGGGGTAGTAGCATTTATGTTAATTCCGGGGTAATTACGTAATGTGACTTAAAGGTAATAAAAAGTCCTAAGGTAAGTATAAAATTATTATTCTACTAGCTTTCGCCCGCTTTTCCGTGAGAATGAGGTGTTTTACCGCGGTAACAAATAGCCTATGTCCTATTCCAGGACCTAACCTATATGTGTGCCAAGTTTCATCCCGATCCGTCCAGTGGTTCAAGCGTGATTCGGCAACAAACATCCAAACTTTCGCATTTATAATATTAGTAGGATAGGATTGTTGGCCCCCAAGTATTTTTGATTGACGAAAAGGGATGAGGAACAAATTATTGATACTAAACAGATTACAAAGTGAGAATATTCGTTGGAACAATGATATCCATCATTACAAAAACAAAAACATTTTTCAGAAAGAACAATGTTTTTGAATTGTATGCTAATAAAAGTTTTCATGTGTAACAAAACCAATATTAGTAAGGGCAAAATTTTGATACGACAGGCATTTACCAAGCAATCCATAAAACCCATAAGCTTCGCACCATGTTTGAATAAATCCGTTTAGTTGAGGGGCTGTAAAAATGCCGTAAGCACGACCTTGGCACGGTTACCGGCTACTGCCCCTGCCCTATCGAATCGACTAAGTACCAAACATTGGTTTAACCAAAAACTGTCGAAATCTGATTGACTGACTGCATATCGCATGTAAAATAACTGAGTAATTAGTAGTAAACCGGCACCTTTTGGAAGCGATATCGATTATTTATTGAATCATATTTATTTTTTCCTGCAGAGACATGTTGAAAGTTTTTTCCTTCAATGTCGCTTAATGTTAAAGTTCGAGCCAACAATGGTCATACAACGTAATTTGGTTAATAATTATATTAATCAGAGAAGACGACCTTAAGTATAGGCGAAGTGAAGCGAGCTTGGCGGTCAAAATCATAGCTATTTGTGTCGATTCGGCATACGCCCAACTAAACTAAACTAAAATTAGTCCTGTCACTTTCTATCATTTTTAATTGAAAAGGGACCGAAGATTATCGGTTTTGTTTTTGTCTTTGACTTCACGACTAACTGTCAAATTTAGTCTTGTTTTAGTGCCTACCTAACACCATGACGAATAAAAAGCCACTAAAATTGACAGTTAGTCGTGAAGTCAAAGACAAAAACAAAACCGATGATCTTCGGTCCCTTTTCTATTAAAAATGATAGAAAGTGACAGGACTAATTTTAGTTTAGTTTAGTTGGGCGTATGTCGAATCGACACCATTGTCTCTCGTAATTTTCTAGCGTTTCAATTTACACAACAAACAAATTACCAAAGAAACCAGTTAGTTCTGCTCACGATTGTTTTCTTTCGCTAATGTGCGTGCTGTCGCATTTCAGATAAGCGTTGTTCACGAGTACAGATACAGTGCCCCTACTCGTCGCACATTAGAGTCTTTCATATCTCACCCATTATAGTATCAAGTTTGGTTATCATCACATTAATGTATTGTATCATCTAAGAAAAATTATTGAAATGTTACCTATTATTTTATAATTTTTTATTTTATTGACAAGGCATTGGGGGAAAACTATCTACTTCTGAGCATTTATTATTTCTATTTTTTTGAGGAATTTTCTTATGCGTAATATGCGTAAAAAAATCTTTAATTTTTTCATAGTTCATCTAAAATTATACAAAAGTAGAATACTGACAGTCAAAACAGAATCGAAATTGATCGAAAAACAAACTAGATATTTATTAAACAAATATATCTGTCCCTCTTATTAAATTCTCTATAGCGGACTTATGGCCCGCGTGACCAATGACGTCACAGGTCACGTCGGACCTCTCTGTCTAACCATCAACTTTGAAGCCTTATAACTTTGTTTCTGAGCAAGATATTTAAAAAAACGTGCATATTCCTATTATTAATAAAATAATTATGATGAAAGTACAATGATAGTACGGGTTTTCGAGAACCTATCACTGAAAACAAGCAAAATAAATTACAGTCACTCGCAGTTCAAAACTGTTTCCGGCGGTGTAAAGATAACACCAAGGTGAACTTTTCAATTGGTTAAGTAGAGCGCCTACTTACATAAAGCCTTGTCTGAAATACTTCGAAATATATACCACGATTCCCAGAAAACTTCAAGCTTACTCCAGATTAGGGCGATCTGGATCGAATTTACGCACAACTGACAAAATATTAAAAAATGTTTGTTTGAAAATTAGTATAAAATAACGCTCTCTATTGTCACCATAATGTATCTAATTCCTCTGGCTGGCCCTTTTGCATTCTGAGCCGTAACAACTTATAGCAAATAATTTTTCTGAAGGATTTCGGAAATCTGTTAACGATATTTTACCAAAATGTAACGTTCCTCTTTTAGACTCCACTTGCTACAGGAAACCTTCCAATGTAACAATGTTGCTTAAAAAAGCAGATCCAATTAAGATAAAAAATATTATACGTAATATTAAAGTAGATAAATCACCTGGTATCGACGGTATACGACCTGTAGATATTAAATCCATTTCAGATAAAATGGCTCATGTAATAGCTCATCTTATTAATAGTAGTGTATTTACCGGTAAATACCCTGATGAACTTAAGTCGGGGGTAGTACGTCCAATTTACAAAAAAGGAACAAAACAAAATTATGGAAATTATCGCCCGATCACAATATTACCAATAATTAACAAAATTTTCGAAAAGTATATTGGATGTGAAATTCAGTTTTTTTACAGAAAATAACATTCTCTCTGAAAACCAGTTTGGATTTCAACCGAACAAAAGTACTACACAATTACTTTCTCGATTTACTGACTACGTGAACCAGTGTCTTGATGATAAAAACACGTTTTAATGGTCTTTATAGACTATAGTCAGGCAATTGATACAATGCGGCATAACACACTAATACAAAAATTGGACGACACTGGTGTAAGAGGACCCTTGTTGAGGTGGTGTAAAGATTACCTGGCGGATAGGTCCTTTTGCGTCAAAGTTGGAAATGCTTACAGTGACACAGCTAAGGTCACCGAAGGCACAGCTCAAGGATCGGTACTTGGACTATTGCACTATCTCGCGTATGTGAACGATGTGAACAATGTGTTAAATAATTGCACAGTCTTCCAATACGCAGATGACACATGTTTGATATCTGCTCATGCTGATATTTCTATAGCATCTAAAAATCTACAAGAAGACTTTACGCTGCTTAGTAAATGGTGTCACGATGCTGGTTTAGTTCTAAATGCTGATAAAACAAAACTTTTGCATATACGTTCTAGTCACAACTTCTCATCGAAGATTATTAAATTGATAGCTCATAATCATAATTGCTTACACGATGATCCACGAAAATGTAAGTGTGAGCCTATAGAACAAGTTTTCCAGCACACGTACCTGGGGCTTATAATTGATCACCGCTTTAACTGGGGGCCACACATCAGTTCAGTTTGTACGAAATTACGTGCAATTATGGCTAAGATGTATTTAATAAAAAGAAGAGTGCCTTACTATATTAGAATCCAACTGTATAGAGCTTTAGCCGAAAGAATCATAGATTATGGTCTCAGTAGCTATGGCCGCACATTTAAATCTTACCTTGAGCAAATTTACAAATTACAATTAAGAATATTAAAAATTATTATACCATATAAAGTTAAGGAAAAGTTAAATAATGATGACATGGCTATTTTTAAACACAATAGGGTTATTTCAATATATGAGAAAGTTAAGTTAAGTTCTTCTAACTGAAAATTATTTTGATTTTAACAGGAATTTTATATCAAGTTGCAAATTGACGTGCCAAGTTAGTGCGCAAAAGGTTGAGACTATACGAGCACGTAACTTCTATGGGAAACGAACTACAGAATTTATTGTACCCCGCTTAATAAACTCTTTACCTCTAAACTTAAAATCAAAATTAACCTTAAAAAATATCAGACATAATTTGAAAACATATTTTTATGCAAATAATATTATGCCGGAGTGTTGAGGTGGGAGCAGCCTGTATATGGTGTCTATTTTTTTATAAATAAGCAACTTTCAATGAGTGTGAGTGTGAATAGGCTATGGAGAAAGGGCTGTGCGTAGTGTAAGTGAGAAGAACGATTTGTTTGCAAAGTAAACAACAACTTGTTATCTCCGATTGCTTTGTGTGTTTGTTTTTAGTACTTTTAGTTTTTAATATGTTTTATGAGGAATGTGCCGTGCCTAGACAAACCGGTGTACGGTTTATTGGCACCAAGTATTTTTAATTGTATGTACCACCTGTTTTACAAAATAATAAAAAAAAAAACAAAGTTCGCCTTGCCAAAAATATGAGGATACAGTCTACAGCATGGAATGGACTAGAGCCCAATATGACAGCGACCCTTGACTCACCCAGCATAATGCGGCAGGTGGCCATGCAGTCTTCCTGCGTGAGGAAGTTGTTTCTGTTCCCCCTGCAACCACCGTAGTTGAAAGGCACGCACATTCCCTTAGCAGCCATGAACGACCAGCGCTGGTAGAGTCCTCGGCACGGACCTTGCTCAGCCGCCTCCATGCAAATGCCTAAAACAAATAACAAGGTTAATTATTTTCCTATACCTTTAAAACAAAAAACCCGAAATTTAAAACTTTCAAACTTAATTAATAAATGAACTGAAAAGATGCAAACAATTTTTTTTGTTTAGTTTATACATACATACATGCACTCGAAAAACATAACCCTCCTTCTAAAGCAGTCGGGTAAAAAGTGAACAAAAGCGCTGTAGGAACGAAGTATTATCGGGAACACACAAAAATTACGAATTACTTTTTTTCGAATTTGAAAACACTGAATTTGAAAATTACGTAATATTGTAATATCGAAATCTTTAAATTACAATTTATAAAAATTATATTATAATCACGAAGATTTGTTATTCCGATGGTTAAATACAGGAGCGTTAAAAATTACGAATACTTTATTTTACGAAAATTAAAAAACCGATTTTTTATATTCACGAAAAATTAAAATCCCGGTCGGAAATGTGATAATTCGTGATTTTAAAATGATGCCGATAGAGACTAGCCAGGGCGGGTTAGAAGGGGATGGCACAGGAGTTCGGGGCACCCCGACATTAGGTTAGAAGGGGATGGCGGAGGGAGCCAGGCAACGCCATACCCTTCGGGGTTAGGTTATCTCGTGACCACCCATGCCTGCTTGCAGGCATGCCAAGAGGATGTCACCTAATGCATGCAAAGTCGGGGCGGGTTCGAAAGTAGCGAGCACGGGAGTTCGGGGCACCCCGACATTAGGTTAGAAGGGGATGGCGGAGGGAGCCAGGCGACGCCATACCCTTCGGGGTTAGGTTATCTCGTGACCACCCATGCCTGCTTGCAGGCATGCCAAGAGGATGTCACCTAATGCATGCAAACTCGGGGCGGGTTCGAAAGTAACGAGCACCGGAGTTCGGGGCACCCCGACATTAGGTTAGAAGGGGATGGCGGAGGGAGCCAGGCGACGCCATACCCTTCGGGGTTAGGTTATCTCGTGACCACCCATGCCTGCTTGCAGGCATGCCAAGAGGATGTCACCTAATGCATGCAAAGTCGGGGCGGGTTCGAAAGTAGCGAGCACGGGAGTTCGGGGCACCCCGACATTAGGTTAGAAAGGGATGGCGGAGGGAGCCAGGCGACGCCATACCGTTAGGTTATCTCGTGACCACCCATGCCTGCTTGCAGGCATGCCAAGAGGATGTCACCTAATGCATGCAAAGTCGGGGCGGGTTCGAAAGTAACGAGCACCGGAGTTCGGGGAACCCCGACATTAGGTTAGAAGGGGATGGTTGGGAGGGAATGATTGTATGGGGGATGGTGGGATGGAAGCTCGCTACGCTCGCCTAGCTCCTTCCGCCATACCCTTCGGGGTTAGGTTATTTCGTGACCAGCCATGCCTGCTTGCAGGCATGCCAAAAGCTTGTCACCTAATATATTTACAGAAAATTAGGAAAAAAAACTGTGTCTGTCTAAACTGTATGCAATATTTTATTACTTGTAAGCTAAATTCGGGATTATAATTTTCGGAATATTAAAACTGGGATTTGTAATTTTGAATATTCGATATACTAAAAAATCGTACGTTTGAAACCTCGAAATTATAATATTCGGAAACTTTACATTCGGAATTGTAATAAATCAGTTGTTTGAAGATTCGTTAATTAACTGTTCGTCATTTTCACTATTCGAAAATTTTAAATTCGGAGTTGTGAATCATTCGGAACTATGAAATTCGGAATTTTAATAGTCGTCATTATAATTCGTAAAAAAATAATTGGGAATTATGCAGTGTACTCAGTATTATCAGCCGGAATTACCTATTGGTATATGCGGTGTAACCATTTTAAAATAGTTTTCTTATAATGATAAATTATTTTTGTATTTCACTTCTTGCGCCCGACTATTTGTGAAACAAACGTTAAAAGTTAGTTAAAAGAAATTGCCGAAAAGTGTTTTTGGACCAAAACTTGTGGAAAGTTTTTTACCTCCTAAAAAGTTTAATGCCTAAACAGCCACCTTATGTGATTAATCAGATCAACGCAATGACGCTGATATAGGATTATGCAGTCACGCTTAAGCACAGATATTAGCTAAAACTCCTGCTTTACTAAATAATGCGGAAGAACGTCAAACGCTCACATATTCTAGTCATGTAGTAGTCATTACGCTACCCGTTTACGAAAACACTGTCGGCATTGTGGTGGCGGGTCATTAGCAACTGAACAGATGGTCATTTTAATGCAGTGTTTAAACGATCCGCGTCGAGACTATATTTGCTAATGACAGCGTGAAGATGTTTGTACGATTTCGTGTAAGGTCCCTTTCAATAGAATCCGGCAATAATGTAAACAAGATAATTTTTTGACACTCGTCATTCACGACGCCATGACACTTTCTTGTGTTTTTACGCCAGATTAAAAATATTTTCTTAAAACTTAAAATATAATTTTTATCATGAAATATTATTTTATTGGGATCCCTATCCTTCTGTCATATAATAATCACTCTATTTATAAAACCTTATCTTCTTTCATTATTTCTAATAATATCCGTATCTAATTAATTTTATATCTATACCTTCTATTTTCCTTCCTAATAAATTCCTGTTCATTAAACCAATCCTATTCCTTTTCCGAATTCCGTTTTTCCTAATACTTTAAATCGCGTTACGTTTCCTCACTTTGTATGTGGCAATGTGCAAATAGCATTAATGGCGAAATGATTGTAAGAAGAATATATGGTTTCTTGAAAAGTGAATATGATCAGGAATGATACTCAAATGTAAGTAATTACGGAGTAATCGTGTTTAAATTGGTTTGTTTACATAATTGCCGGATTCTATTGAAAGGGACTTTAGATGATGTCAGGCTATAGCGTCAGTGGTACAGCGGCTAAAGCTGTTGACTTCCGCTTGGATGAAATTCCACCGACCCAGTACTGATTTCATTTCGCATGCAAAATTACGTATGTACGCAGGCAGATGTACGCTTATTCAACGCTCTTACGGTGAAAGACAAAATCATGAGGAAATCGGTACACACCATTCTGCACTAATGATAAGCTCGAGTCTTTCAGTAGGGACATGTTCATATACATCAACATCCTACCATGCTCACGCTGATACCAAGAATGCCAAGCCCGAAGCCAGTTGCAATAGGGAATGCTATCGAACACTAAAATATTTAATTGACCGAGTTATAAAGGTTTGAAATTCAAGATTAGACAGAGAGGCACTTACTAGCATGTGACGTCACTTGCTAGTAACGCCATATAATCTTCATACAAATATCGTTTTTGAAAGAGACAGACATATTGAAACTTTTAAAAAATCACTGTAAATTCGTTTTTCAACCGATTCTGTTTTTTTCTTCGCAAATTGTCTGCTACTAATCTATATTTTAATAAAATATGGTAAATTTAGGAACAGTCCGATCCCCTATTAGCCTGTACAGCCTGTATTAGCCTGTCTATTAGCCATTACTTGTTGCCAATAAAATTCTGTACAGCAATGCCTTGTTTTGTTTAATTTCTACGTCGCATGAATAGCGTGGTTTACGGAACCTGACTACGGCTTTTTTTTTTTAATGGCTTCACGCCTTGGACGCGCGTATTTTGCCAATAACAACGTAGTTCATGCTACGTTACAATAGAGGATCGTCGGACTGTTCCTAAATTTACCATATTTTATTAATTATTTTTAAAATATAGATTAGTAGCAGACGATTCGCGAACAAAAAAACAGAATCGGTTGAAAAACGAATTTACAGTGACTTTTTAAAGTTTCAATATGTCTGTCTCTTTCAAAAACGATTTTTTGTATGGAGATTATATGGCGTTACTAACAAATGACGTCACAAGTGGGTATGTGCCTGTCTGTCTAATCTTGAATTTCAAACCTTTATAACTCGGTCAATTTTAAAGATAGAGCAAAAATTCTCGATAAAGTTCGATATCAAAAACTAAGAAGTTTGGATTTATAAAACGAAAAAAGAACCGAAGACGAAAAAAGTAGTCCGATCCCCTATTGCTTATTTATGACCTTCAAATAACCTTCATAACCAGACATTGACGTTTGAGCTGTGGAGACGACTCGGATAGGATAATGATAAAGTAAGCGTCAACGTGCGAATACTACTCATCCCATCAAATTATAGAGGAGGTACCTATTCATCAAACGAATGGGCACTCTTCTATTCCTCATGTAACGTGACGATGGTTGAATGTCACGTTGATTGTCAAGAACATGATATTACAGAGAACTGGACCTACTAGGTCATCCAAACGTTCGTTGTATTCGGTTCTTCAAGTGGAAATGATAAAAGTCTCTCGGTTAAAGTAGCATTTGTTTATTTAAACGCCGTCTTGCATCTCACGAAGATCAATGCAGAGTATTTGAATTGTAAATAAATAAATAAAGGTTTATCTGTGCTTTCACAGCAAACTCTCTTTTGCGTATCGATAGAGATATTAATTTGTTATCAATCGAAGACGAAATAAAATCTTAAAAAGCCTAATTAACACGGATGGCGTTTTTTAAAAGTTGACCGATGCTGATGTTGACCATAAGTACCGATCGTCTACCGTTTTTGAAGGGTTTGAGCATTTTGCTTGTCTGTATTTTTATTATCGCGATAATATCTGGTCAACATGTAAAAGTACTCACGTTTAGCAGTCGCCATGTCTACAGTGCAGTCCTCCTTCTCCGTGCACGGTCGCTGCTGCATCAGCTCGACGCGGCCGGAGCATTGCTGCTGCATATCCGCCGGCACCAGCAGCAACCTCGTCCGGAAGCGCACGCCGCGCCCGCACGAGGCGGAGCAAGGCGACCACGCCGCCCACTCGGTCGTCGGACACGACGGGTCGGATATGTCGGTCTCTTGCTCCGTGCATTGCGGCTGCATGCATTTGCGGTTCTCTTCTGTAAAGAGGGTTTGGGTTAATTATTGTATTTACTTGTAAAAAATATACATTGTCAACATGACATACATACATATCCTTCAACTTAAAAAGTTAATAAACGCCAGCCCATGCGGCTGGACGCTTGCATTACGAATACCGCCCCTGCAACTAAGGGATAAAGGCGCTCCAAAGGTCCAGCCGCACGCGCTGGCTAGTGTACATTATAAAGATAAAAGAAGATAAAAAGTGTCAATGTGCTCAACAAACTGCGAGTAAACTGAGTATGAGTGTACTGACCAAAGTGCAATAGGGGATCGGACTGTTCCTAAATTTACCATATTTTATGAGTTATTTTAAAAATATAGATTAGTAGCAAACGATTCCCGAATCGGTTGAAAATCGAATTTACAGTTTCAATATGTCTGTCCCTTTCAAAAACGATTTTTTTGTATGGAGATTATATGGCGTTACTAACAAATGCCGTCACAAGTGGGTATGTCCCTCTCTGTCTAATCTTGAATTTCAAACCTTTATAACTCAGTCAATTTTAAAGATAGAGCAAAAATTATTTTAGTGTTCGATAGCAGAAACTAAGAAGTTTGGATTTATAAAATAAAAATAAAGTAGTCCGATCCCCTATTAAAGCTGACCAGCGCATAATATGAACTGACCGGTGTGAACGAATGACCTGAGTAGTGTTAATGAGCTGACCTGTAGCCGTGAGCGTGCACCGCTTCAGCCCCATGTGGTTGAGGAAGTGTCTGCGGCGCGTGCTGACGCCGACGCCGCACGTGGCCGAGCACTCGCTCCACGGGCCCCACTCCGTCACGGTGCAGAGGCCTTCCGGGTCCTCCACTGGGAGAATGTCCGTGTCTTTGTCCACGGAGGTTGTTTCGCTTCTGAATGGGAATAAAGTATCATCACCATTATCATCATCTCGACCGGAAGACATCCAAGCAAGTACTTAAGCAATAAATAAACCAGTGGAGCTAAGCAACATATTTTGAACAAGTGAAAAAGAACGAGTATAAGACGC